>CM040421.1:116320739-116475289 GCA_022702705.1 Papilionanthe hookeriana x Papilionanthe teres | reverse complement strand
ACATGATTGGAATGAAAGTGACCATGTCACATTTTTGGCCTTCACCTCTTTTGTGCAAGTTGACTGGGAAACGCCATTAAAGTTAAATGAACTTCAAACAAAGAACAAAAAGAAATAAAAAAGAGAATAAAAGAAAACTTTCCTTAAAAATCTAAAAATGACGAACACCAAATTCACATGAACATTAAATAAACAATAAAATAAATTTGAATCGGTAAAGGACAAACAAAATGAGCACAAGTTTTAAATCAAATTCAAATTCGATTTTTCCAGATCTCAAATCAAATTTCAATCGAGTTCAAACTCATCCTTCCAAATCTCAAATTCAATCAAATCAAATCTCAAATCAAATTCTCAATCAAATTAAAATTCAATCTTTCCAAATCAAATCTAAATCAAATTCTTGGGGTTGAGGATTTTACATCCGAGACTGCATTGCTTTAGGATTCTTTCCCTATCACAATGAAATACATCAAATTCAAATTCTTGGGGTTGAGGATTTTACATCCGAGACTGCATTGCTTTAGGTTCTTCCCCTATCGCAATGAAATACATCAAAATCAAATTCTTGGGGTTGAGGATTTTACATCCGAGACCTGCATTGCTTTAGGATTCTTTCCCTATCGCAATGAAATACATCAAAATCAAATTCTTGGGGTTGAGGATTTTACATCCGAGACTGTATTGCTTTAGGATTCTTTCCCTATAGCAATGAAATACATCAAATTCAAACTCTTGAGGTTAAGGATTTTACATCCGAGACTGCATTGCTTTAGGATTCTTTCCCTATCGCAATGAAATACATCAAAACCAAACTTTTGAAGTTGAGGATTTTACATCCGAGACCGCATTGCTTTAGGATTCTTTCCTATTGCAATGAAATACATCAAAATCAAATTCTTGGGGTTGAGGATTTTACATCCGAGACCGCATTGCTTTAGGATTATTTCCCTATCGCAATAAAATACATCAAAATCAAATTCTTAGGGTCGAGGATTTTACATCCGAGACTGCATTGCTTTAGGATTATTTCCCTATCGCAATGAAATACATCAAAATCAAATTCTTGGGGTTGAGGATTTTACATCCGAGACTGCATTGCTTTAGGTTCTTTCCCTATCGCAATGAAATACATCAAAATCAAATTCTTGGGGTTGAGGATTTTACATCCGAGACTGCATTGCTTTAGGATTCTTTCCCTATCGCAATGAAATACATCAAAATCAAATTCTTGGGGTTGAGGATTTTACATCCGAGACCGCATTGCTTTAGGTTCTTTCCCTATCGCAATGAAATACATCAAAATCAAATTCTTGGGGTCAAGGATTTTACATCCGAGACTGCATTGCTTTAGGATTCTTTCCCTACCGCAATGAAATACACCAAAATCAAACTCTTGAGGTTAAGGATTTTACATCTGATACCGCATTACTCTGAGATCTCTCCTCATTGTAATGATTCAATCCAATCGATTCGATTTTCTTTTGAGGTTGAAGATGTTACATCTAAAACAACGAAATTCCAATTTTCATTTCAAATCAAATCCCTTCAAATTAATTTTGACAAACTTCAATCTAAATTGAAACTCCAAATTGAAATCTAAACTCACACATCAAAACTTAAATTGAAACAAAATAAAATCTAAATTGAAATTTCCCCTGATAATGTGATTTGGAATTCACCTCCTTTTCCTTTCCCTAGCGAGAGTTCAGGAATCTCCAGTTTCAGAGATATACTTGACACTCCCCAGCAGAAACTCTTCTACTTCGTCCTAAGTTTGTCACTTGGACATCCGTGTTGGTTTCTGCTGATCGCTTCGGTCAACACCAATACGCGCGGTGTGCTCCGTCGGCTCACCACACCTATTGGGGGTCCATTTGTTGACCTCATTTTTGATGAGGTCTTATCTTCTTCTTTTTAGTACATAGGATTTAGCCTTAGGCTTTTCCTTTGACTATCTTAGAGGACTAGAATTGGGATCCACCATCTAGAATTTCAAACCACTTCTTAACTCCCTGCAAACTCCACAAACTTGACTGTAGACCCCTAATCACCTAGAGGGTTGAAATCAAATGTGGAAGTTTAAAGGATGAGTTCTTATAGGACTCTTTGGCCTTAGAGCGCCTACTGGTGGCCCGGTCCGGTGAGGGGGCTGACTTACACACACACTACACTTATACACTACACTTTCACACACCTCCTAAAACCACACCCATACCCAGCTTGACCTCCTGACTCATGTAGGTGATTCACATGGATGATCCTTAACCCTTAAGCCCTTGGCTAAGAGGGTTTGGAACAACATAGTGAATGCCTCAAATGAGTCCCTTCATGGCTCATGTGGGCTTGATGTGGCTTCATGGCTCGACCAAAAGGATTTCATTCCACTCAAATTTACCCAATCTTCAATTTTCCAAATTTTCAATTTTTGACCCCCGGGACCCTACACCCGCCTAACCTACCCAAAGCCCCTGAAATTACCCAAATTTTTCAAAATCACCTAAATTATCCAAAAATCCCGAAAATCAATCCCAAACATTTCCACATCACTCAAATTGATCATCCATACCCAAAAATACCAAAAATTCAAAAAATACCTCCCAATACCCTCCAAATACCCAAAATACCCCTCTTAACCCAAAATCCCAAAACTTCAAAAAATTCCCAGAAAATTCCAGAAAATCCCAAATATTCCCAATTTCATTTTGTTCAACTACACCATGAGCCAATGTTGTCAATTTACCCTACTTTTGTCAAAACCCCCAATTTGACCCATTTTAACCCTTAAGTGAACCCGATGTCAAACCAAACTATCCGATTGACCCAAATTCTGGTCCAATTCAATTCTAAACTTCAATTCAACATTCCCAACACCAATCTAGACCAAATCTAAGTTCAATTTGATTGACATTTGGATCCAATTTCACTTTTGGCCTTAAAGCCCAAATTTAACCCAATTCAGACCCAAATCACCCCGATTTGCTTCAAGTCACTCATGATACATCCATGAGCTAAACCCAACAATTATTTGGCCCAACCTCTTTACAAAATTTCCATCCATAAATTCATTTTTTAAACTTAAAGGCCCATTCCTTAAACCATTTTAAAAGCCCATCTTTTACCACATCCAAAGGCCCAAAATTGGTCTCAAAGCCCATATGACATTTCCCCTCATCATACATTCAATTAAACTCAATACCTAAGTCCTAAATTCATCATCAAATCATTCCAAATCAATTTTCATACAAATTTCCATCAAATTACCAAAAATTCCTAAAATCTATTTCCATGAAATTGACTCCACTTTTCCCAAGCCAAAGGTGAGCCATGCAAGCCATGGACAAGCCACATGAAGCCATGGAAGGCTTGACATGTGATCAAGCCATTAATGGCAAAAGGAGGGCCCCCTTTCCTAATCCTTCTTAAACCCTTTTTTACCTTAAGCATGTCACACACTAAACCATGCTTAGCCACCTCATCATGGATGGAGACCACACCATTCTCTCTTGGGCGACCCAAGTGATCCTTTTCGACCCAAGACCAGGCCTTGGGTGGTGAACCTAGCCCAAAATCATGGGTTGACTCATTTGAACCCAAAATGGTCTTCCCCCCATTCCATTTCAATCCAAGCTCTTTACACATGGCATTGACCGATTGATCGCACTAAGCTCCGACCACGACCTCCCCGATGACAACGAGTGACCCGACCACGGCCGGCTAGCCACCACGGCCGCCGGAAAACACCATGGCCGAGAGCTCGCATGTGAGCCAACTTTGGAATTCTCCCTTGTCGAGCCGCCCCATCCCCAATGGCCATTGTGGCTGTTCTACCCTTGACCTAAGCAGTCGATCCCAAGCCCTAACTCTCCACGGGAGGCCCTCCACCCTCTCCTATTTAAACACCACCCCTCTCGGCCATGAGGGGTGCTTGAAACAAACCTTAAGGAAACTCGCCAAAATTTTTCCGGAATACTCCCCATACACAAAGCACTTGATCCCCACCGAAATCCCTCGCCATTTCTTCTCTCGTGAGCTCGATTTCGTAGTTGAAATCCAAGCCCAAAACCGGGACACTTCTCCACAGTGAGCCAATCCCCAAATTGATTGGTTCTACACCTTCACCAGACCAAGAGAAGGTGTCCACCAGCAAAAGCCCCATCTCCAGGCCACCCAGTTGCTCCAGCCTCCAAGCTTTGTGATCGGCTGTGGTCGAAATGCTACCTAGGCAATTCACCAGACCAGGAGACCTCATCTGGAGCTTGCGGGATCCAAACGAAGGTGAAACAACCCTCGGATCGAAGCCACACTTCTGCGAGCAAAGGTGTGGCCTCACTCTTCTTCCCGAGCTTCGAACATTCTCCATTTTTATTGCGTAAATTTCATCCCACATAAACCGTATGGATGTGTTCGTCTTCTCGAGACGAATCCATAGAGCATAAGAACACGAAAATCCATCGAGTATCGAGTGAGATATTAGGGATTTAGTGTGGACGGCTCTCGGGTGAGGACGCTCGGGGACGATGAACGGATGCAGTCCATTTAATACACGCGCGGACGGACGGCTCGGATGGCGTCGGACCAGGAGAAGGTACGCGAACCACGGGACCCAAGCGGCCGAGTCGGATGGCGGCGTCGAATGGGAGCGCGACGCGTGTGCATTCGGAGGCTGCCGAGGATGACGCGGCGCGCAGACTCGGATAAATAGAAAATTAGGGTATTTTCTATTTATTTAATTCCCTAAACTTGGAAAATTCATAACTTTGTGTAGGAAAATCATAAAAATAAAATAAAAATACCCTATTGCTCGGTGAACGAGAGGAGAATAATGTGGAAAAGAAATTATTTAATTTCATCAAGTATTTTATTTTTAATAATTTATTTACTCTCTGTATATTTTTAATTCTCCATGCATGTATACAATTCACCATGGCATGAGACCATAGGGCTTTTGAAGCCTCCGAATTTGGGAACATTCCCTGAATTTTCCAAAGTCGAGGCCATCCCTATGAAATGTTATTGATTTTTCAAATTCATGTTACTCGTTTTGAGTATTTTAATTCCAATAAATAGCATGTCGTGAAATAAATTCTAGGAAAATTTTGTGATGTTCCTTATGACCAGAGGACCCTAGGAAAAATAGGTTTTGAGTTAGTTCATTTAAAACAACCCTAATTGGCTTAAACACCCAAAATGGATCCCTAATTAATTAGAGTTAACCATACATCAAATTGACTTGAAATCAATTCTCCACTGACCTTTAGGATCGAGAGGAACCCACCATAAAAATTTGAAGTCAATTGGACTTGGTTAGCCCTACTAAATGGGTTGATTAAGCCATTTAGTCAATTTGAACTTTAAAAATTCATAACTTTCAAAATATCTTTCAAAAATTCACCAAATTGGTTTTGGAGCCTCTCTGATATTAGGGGAATTTATGAAAATTAAAATTTCAATTTTCTAAAAAAGTTAATTTTTAATGTTATTTTAATATTTTTAATAATTAAAAAATAATAAAAATCACAAAAATAATAAAATTCACCAAAATGTCACATTTTGAATTTTAATCACTTAGGAACAAACCCCATATTTTTCTTAGGTCTATTTAATGAGATATTAAATTTTAAAGCCCTAGGGTAATTTTAAAATTAAAAAAAATGTATTTTCTAGCATTTTTACCAAAATAATTATAATAAATCATAGAAAAATTAGAAAATTGTAAAAATTGATTCTCTGGTTTCCTTGATATCAGAGAGATTTTTGAAAAATATAAAATTGATTTTTCAACATTCATTTTATTTTTAAATTAATTAACTCTCCAAAACTTAAAATAATTATAATAAAAATAATATAATTCAAAAAATCACCAAAATTGGTCCAAGTAGTCCTCTGGTCATTAGGAATGTCCCCTAATTTTTTTAAGGATAGAAACTTTCCCTTGGTCATGTTATTAAATTTTCCTTGGAAATCTCTATTTTCTACCAAAAATAATTATATAAATAAATTAAATACAGAAAAATCACAATTTCTCTCTCATGTCTTTACTGACATATGAGTGAAGTCACATAAAAATTTCAAGTTCATTTGAGCTCAATTTAGTGAGTTATGAAATTATTAATCTTAAAGGGTAAAGTGGTAATTAAAATTTTAATCCTTAATTAAAACTTTAGGTTTAATAAAAAATTAATAAGTAAAATATTTGATCTTAATCTGATTTGGATGATTGAAATTTAAATAATTAAAGTTTAGAAACCCATTAAACAATTTAAAATAATTAAACCTTAATTAAATAATTGAATAAATTTGGAAGAATAATAAAATTGGAATTATTAAAATAGGGATATTATTAGGAAGAGA
The DNA here is from genome assembly GCA_022702705.1 of Papilionanthe hookeriana x Papilionanthe teres. NCBI lineage: Eukaryota > Viridiplantae > Streptophyta > Magnoliopsida > Asparagales > Orchidaceae > Papilionanthe > Papilionanthe hookeriana x Papilionanthe teres. The sequence continues at coordinate 116,468,935 of CM040421.1, read as the reverse complement.
TTTATTCTTTAATTTAAAAATCCCTAAATTAATTATCTCATTAATATTCAATTCTTAATTAAAAATGATAACTCAAATTTAAAATATTAAAAGACTTAATCATTAAAATAAAGTTAAATTATTAAACTCTTTTAAAATTTCAATTAAAGTTAAAAATAAAATTAAATTAAAAATTAAATTAATTAAATTAAATTAAATTAAATTAAATTAAATTAAATTAAATTAAAATTAAAAGTTGAATTAAATTAAAGATTAAATTAAATTAAATTAAATAAACAAATTAAATAAAATTAAATTAATTAAATTAAATTAAATTAAATTAAATAAATTAAATTAAATTAAATTAAATTAAATTAAATTAAATTAAATTAAAATAAATTGAATTAAATCAAATTAAATTAAAATTAAATCAAATCAAATTAAATCAATTTAACATCAAATCAAACTAAATTGAATTAAATTAAATTAAAATTAAATTAAATTAAATTGAATTGAATTAAATATAACATCACCAAAGACATAAAGAATTCAAAATAAATATAAAGCAACTTGAACACTATTCCAAATTTAAACCCATTAATTGAAATTAAACTAAATCACAAACCATTTGAACACCAACTTACCCTCGAAAGCTTTAGTTGTCAAAACTCATAAACAAAATATTAAATGAAATGTTACTTCACTTATAGGACATTCAAACATCCTAGTTCACTGAGTAAGATAATAACAAAACTTAACTAAACCTCGGACGGTTAAGTCATTTATGTAATTGAATTCATTTGGACTTAAAACAATCCTAGAAATATTGAAAATATGTTTAAGATTTGTCTTAAGCACTTCCTCGATATGATAGGATGTTCATAGGAACAATTGAACCTAATTGCTCTTTGATGAAGAAAATCGTCTTCAAACAAAAATACAAGGAACCTAGACATCATAGGAAATGACTAGCTATAGGATTAGGAATTTGGTAGAAAACCATAACCCTTCCCTTAGCTTTACCTAGGAACTTGCTTAAATATTCTAATTGTGTCTTAAGTGCAGCTTGGGATGACGGGAAGACCCTCCAGGTACGCTTTTATTTTATTGCAATTTACTTTCTTGCAATTTACATTATTGCAATTTATTTAACCACATTGCACTTACTTTTCTTGCATGATAAATAATTGTTGCATGAAAACCCACACCTTTAGGATAGTCCCTAAAACTGAAATCAAAACGAAGTTAAAAGTTATTGCAAGATAAAATTCACCGCCACAACATTTCAAAATATAAAACAACTCAAAATTTAATCACAAACAGAACACAAAACTACAATTACAACTAAATTAAAACGTCCTGTTGGATGATCGGGAATACCTCGGATGATGTAACCTACGTGTTGCTAACGGGATTTCCCACGGTCTAAATGAAAGTGTGGAACTCATTCGGTTGAGTTTAGCAAATTCATCCGGACTAAGTGAATCCGATAAAAATAACGATGCCGGAAGGATGGAACCGTGGGATCTTAACCGGTGTTGTTATAATCAACTTTAAGATTTGTTTTAATTAAAATATTGAAAACACTTGGAAATTAAGATTTTCTCTAAACCAAAACACTTTTCTCATCCCCTGGTTTATGACTTCTAAAACTAAACCTCTGCAACAATAAGGAGCTCGGAGCATGGTGGGCGGCACGGCCATCGTCATCGACGAAAACCACGAGTCTACTTCGACAAAACTTTCCTAGAATTAAATAACAAAGGCATAGGTCTTTCAGGTAGTTTGCCTAGTGCAACATAAATCCTTAACTCTTCGTTAGGCATTTACCTTGTAAATTAAGCCCTAACCGGTCTTAGGATTCCGAGGTAGTCGTCTGATACGACATAAACCCTCACATCTTCGAGGTTGTTTGTATAATTCTATCATATAAATATAAGCCCTAATTAATTAAAATCAGCAAGACTGAAATGTTAAATAAATATTAGGACTTTCCTAAATTCAAGCCAAACAATAGGGTAGTCGGGAAGTCACCGAAGTTCACTTCGAATCTGTGAGTTCTCCTACTTTTCTTCCTTTGAATTCCCAAAATAAAATGTTCCAAATTTGATCCATTCCCTATTGAAATTCCAAAATTCAATCCTTTGAAAACTTAAACTTTGAAATTCTTGAGAGGAGAACTATTGATTATTATCGAGAGTTTTCTTAGGTGATTCCCGTCACTTAAGATGTAATTAACTATAGGGGCTTGCCCTTATAGGGAATTTTAAAGAACCTGAGTAATATAAACCCTGTTTAATGCTTTCATATTAAACAGGGGAATTTGTCGGCTTATAAAATTGGTTCGCAGACCAAACGGATGTCACAAATCTTCTAGTTTACTTAATCGAGCCCCACCATTAAGCAGTGTGTCTATCCTTAGGGATAGGTACACGGTTTGTGGTGCGGTGTTCGTTTATATAAACTATTTGGGATGTGAGATCGGTTTGATTTCATATCTTAAAATCTTTAAATTTAAAATTATTTTTCAAAAATCAAATACTACTTTTCAAATTATTTACTTAAAGTAAATTAAAAATTCGCCGACAATTTCTGTAGGCGACCCCTTTTCAAAACACACAACCTAAAAAAATAATGCCGACAATACTATACTTAAAATATTTAAAATTAAAAAATAATATTAAATAAATTTATATATATATATATAAATATATTTATAAATATATATATTACTGCTCACTTCCACATTGCCCACCGGTTCATTTATCGGGAAGGTAATAGATCCGCTAACTGGCTTGCTAGGCTTGGTTCGTCGAGTAACCAAATTGTGGCAGGTAAGCTCCCGCCCCTTGCCTTAAAAATTTTAATTAACGGGGATAATATCGATGCCCATTTCATTCTCCCCGGCACTTAGACTTCATGTGCTTGCCATCTCTTTGGTTTGATTCTCTTTTATTTACATATATATATATATATATATATATATATATATATATATATATATATATATATATATATATATATATATTTCTGTGATTATATCTATATGTCTCTCTATATAAAGCTTTGTTACATACACATATATATATAAATATTTATTTTTAGCAATCTTTATAGCAATCTTTATATATCTTTATATATCTGATTTTTGTTCCTTCATGCTCAGTTGTTCCGTTTTCACGCTATCTCGCCTTTTACGGGTTTGCTTGCTAATATATTTTTACATATTTCTATAATTATATATATATATATATATATATATATATATACATATATATATATAGTTCTATATTTATATATATATCTATGTATTTGAGATCCAAGTTATATGGTGTAGCTAATTATTGCTTGGAGGAAGGTTGGTATTTTCACACTTCCAGCTTCCCCCCTCTCTACCGTTGGTTTTGGTGGCTTCCAGGCCTCTTCTTTCTTCCCTTATATATATAAGGCCTCTTCTTGATTCCCTTTTATATATATATATAAACACATGCACACATGTATTTTTAGCTTTTAACTTCTTTTTGTTGGAACTGTCTTTGGAAACTTTGTTTTGCTTGGGGTCATGTTGACTAGTTCACCTTCTGGGAGTTTATATTGTTGGGTTGGATGAGCCTTGCTTATTGCTCCTTGGTGGCGATGAAAGATTTAATATATAAAATTTCATGTCCTTGGTGCCGATGGGGTAATGTCATCGCCCTCCAATGTTAATGTCAAGGAGTCGCCATCTAACATTAGCCTAGTTTTATTCATATAAATCCTATGAAGGATTTAGAGAAATTTTAGGACTAATAATAGAAAAGGATGTCTATGATAATTCTTATATGAGGATATTCTAGAATAACATATTCTAGAATTCTCATATTAAGAAAATCATGGTAAACCAGAGATTTCTATTTCGGGTTCTTTTAGATCTCCTATAGAGGTAAGCCTCTATAGTTTATTACATCTTAAACAATTTTCAATTGTTTAAGAAAACTTCTGATTAATGTTAATCATTTGTTTTCTAAGAATTTATTTTAAGGAGAGATGTACCCAATATCACTCCCGAATGTCGTTATATCATGTTATTGAATATTTTAGGTATTATGTCTAACCTAAAGGTTCTGGTTTTGTTGTCAATGTTGTTGATTTATTGAAAAATTTCAGGTTATATGTCTAACTTAAAAGTTTTGGTTTTTTTTTGTTGTCAAAAGTTTCAGGTTGTATGTCTAACCTAAAATTTTTGGTTTTATTTTTGTTGTCAAAAGTTTCAGGTTATATGTCTAACCTAAAAGTTTTGGTTTTATTTTTGTTGTCAAAAGTTTCAGGTTATATGTCTAACCTAAAAGTTTTGATTTTGTTTTTGTTGTCAAAAGTTTCAGGTTGTATGTCTAACCTAAAATTTTTGGTTTTATTTTTATTCCGTCGTCGACGTCCTGCAAAACAAAGTTAGCACATCCTATAACATGCAAAGAAAATCTAAACGAAATTTCTTGCTTTCACCCTACAAAGAAAACATTGTCAGAAATAATGTCACAGAATATTTGGATATGTCTTGGATGTCAATTTATGTCGAATTATTTTGAAATGTCAATTTTTTGTTGATTATGTCAATTTTGGTTTTAAGATATTGAATTTATTAACTTGAGTTCATGTCTACCTAAACTCTAAGTTAAAAAGGTTTGGAATTAGATTCAATATTGATTGAATTAACTTGGGTTCATGTCTGGTTGAACCTAAGTTAGATTCAATATTGATTGAATCTTGAGTTCATGTCTGTTTGAACTTAAGTTAAAAAAGGTTTAAAATTAGATTCAATATTAACTTGGGTTCATGTCTGGTTAAACCTTAGTTTGATTCAATGAATCTATTTAACTTGAGTTCATGTCTGTTTGAACTTAAGTTAAAAAGGTTTGAAATTAAATTCAATATTAACTTGAGTTCATGTCTGGTTGAACCTTAGTTAGATTCAATGAATCTATTTAACTTGAGTTCATGTCTGTTTGAACCTAAGTCAAAAAGGTTTGAAATTAGATTCAATATTGATTGAATTGACTTGGGTTCGTGTTTGGTTGAACCTAAGTTAGATTCAATGTTGATTGAATCTATTTAACTTGAGTTCATGTCTGTTTGAACTTAAGTTAAAAGGTTTGGTTTAGAATAAATTTAATTAAGTTTTAAGTCTTGTTTAAATAGGACTTAAAGGTTAATCGAAGTCTAATAAATTAGACTCGATTAGATTTACGGTACCATCTAAGTCCCTTTTAGATAAGACTTAAGTTTTAATTAAGTCTATTTAAAGTTAGACCTAGACTTAGGATTGAACTTAAGCAGGGCTTTAGTTTAGATTCAAGTTAGGTTGAATCTAAGGCTTAATGTAGACTTAGGTTTATATCATGTTAAACCTAAATATAGTTTGACTTAAGTCTAATATGGGTTAGACTTAAGTTAAATTTCGATTTTAGATTAAGTTAGATTCAAGTCTGGTTGAACCTAGACTTAAGGTCGATTTAAGTTCAATGTGGATTGAACTTAAGTTAAGGTTTGACCTGGATTAAATTAGGTTCTAGTTGGATTGAACTTTAAGTTTAGTTCGATTTAGGTTAGGTTCGATATGGGTTGAACCTAAGGTTTCGAGTTAAGTTAGGTTCGGTGTGGGTTGAACCTAAGATTTAGGTTAACTTGAGTTCAAGTTAAGTTGGACTCAAGTTAGATTAGGTTTAGGTTAGGTTCAATGTAGTTTGAACCTAAGGTTTAGGTTAACTTGAGTTCAAGTTAGATTGGACTCAAGTTAGGTTAGGTTTAGGTTCAATGTGGGTTGAACCTAAGATTTAGGTTAACTTGAGTTCAAGTTAAGTTGGACTCAAGTTAGATTAGGTTTAAGTTAGGTTCAATGTGGGTTGAACCTAAGGTTTAGGATAACTTGAGTTCAAGTTAGGTTGGACTCAAGTTAGATTAGGTTAAGGTTAGGTTCAATGTAGGTTGAACCTAAGGTTTAGGTTAACTTGAGTTCAAGTTAGGTTGGACTCAAGTTAGGTTAGGTTTAGGTTTAATGTGGGTTGAACCTAAGGTTTAGGTTAACTTGAGTTCAAGTTAGGTTGGACTCAAGTTAGGTTAGGTTTAAGTTAGGTTCAATGTGGGTTAAACCTAAGGTTTAGGTTAACTTGAATTCAAGTTAGGTTGGACTAAAGTTAGGTTAGGTTTAAGTTAGATTCAATGAGGGTTGAACCTAAGGTTTAGGTTAACTTGAGTTCAAGTTAGGTTGGACTCAAGTTAGGTTTGCTTTAGGTTAGGTTCAATGTGGGTTGAACTTAAGGTTTAGGATAACTTGAGTTTAAGTTAGGTTGGACTCAAGTTAGGTTTGGTTTAGGTTAGGTTCAACGTGGGTTGAACCTAAGGTTTAGGTTAACTTGAGTTCAAGTTAAGTTGGACTCAAGTTAGCTTAGGTTTAGGTTAGGTTCAATGTGGGTTGAACCTAAGGTTTAGGATAACTTGAGTTTAAGTTAGGTTGGACTCAAGTTAGATTACGTTTAGGTTAGGTTCAATGTGGGTTGAACCTAAAGTTTAGGATAACTTGAGTTCAAGTTAGGTTGGACTCAAGTTAGGTTAGGTTTAGGTTCAATGCTGGTTGAACCTAAGATTTAGGATAACTTAAGTTTAAGTTAGGTTGGACTCAAGTTAGATTAGGTTTAGGTTAGGTTCAATGTGGGTTGAACCTAAAGTTTATGATAACTTGAGTTCAAGTTAGGTTGGACTCAAATTAGATTAGGTTTAGGTTAGGTTCAATGTAGGTTGAACCTAAGGTTTAGGTTAACTTGAGTTCAAGTTAGGTTGGACTCAAGTTAGGTTAGGTTTACGTTCAATGCGGGTTGAACCTAAGATTTAGATTAACTTGAGTTCAAGTTAAGTTGGACTCAAGTTAGATTAGGTTTAGGTTAGGTTCAATGTGGGTTGAACCTAAGGTTTAGGATAACTTGAGTTTAAGTTAGGTTGGACTCAAGTTAGATTAGGTTTAGGTTTAATGTGGGTTGAACCTAAGATTTAGGTTAACTTGAGTTCAAGTTAAGTTGGACTCAAGTTAGATTAGGTTTAAGTTATGTTGGACTTGGATTAAAAGTTTGGATTTGGATTTAATTTGACCTTAGTTGATTAAGGTTCAATAATTAATTAAGTCTAATGTAGTAGACTTGATTAGGATTTGTGTTTGATTAAGTCTTACTTAGTTAAGACTTAATAGTTTAATTAGGTCTAATGAGTTAGACTTAATTAAGGTTTATGTTCGATTAAACCTTAGTTAGTTAAGGTCTAATGGTTTAATTAGGTCTAATAAGTTAGACTTAATTAGGGTTTCAGTTTAATTAAACCTTAGTTAGTTAAGGTCTAATAGTTTAATTAGGTCTAATGGGTTAGACCTAATTAGGGTTTAAGTTTTATTAAACCTTAGTTAGTTAAGGTCTATTGGTTTAATTAGGTCTAATGAGTTAGACATAATTAGGGTTTAAGTTTAATTAAACCTTAGTTAGTTAAGTTCTAATGGTTTAATTAGAGTCCAATGGGTTAGACACTAATTAGGGTTTATGTTTTTTTAAACCTAATGTGTAAGAAGGTTAATTAAGTTTAATATGTCTTTAAACTTAATTAAGGGTTTGGTTTTGACTAATTAAGTTAACGTATTCTTAAACTTAATTAAAAGTGTTGATTTTTGTATTTAAACCTAATTTAGGAAAGGTTTAATGGGTTAATTAAGTTTATTATGTCTTTAAACATAATTAAAAGAATTAATTTTGATTAATTAAGTTTAATATGTCTTTAAACTTAAATTTTTTTTATATTAAACCTAATTTATGTAAGGTTTAATGAGTTTAAGTTTATTATGTCTTTAAACTTAATTAAAAGATTTGATTTTGATTAATTAAGTTTAATATGTCTTTAAACTTAATTAAGATTTAATTTTTATATTAAACCTAACATAAGTAAGGTTTAATGAGTTAATTAAGTTTATTATGTCTTTAAACTTAATTAAAAGGTTTAATTTTGATTAATTAAGTTTAATATGTCTTTAAAATAAATTAAGATTTAATTTTTATGTTAAACCTAATTTAAGTAAGGTTTAATGAGTTAATTAAGTTTATTATGTCTTCAAACTTAATTAAAAGATTTAATTTTGATTAATCAAGTTTAATATGTCTTTAAACTTAATTAAGATTTAATTTTTATATTAAACCGAATTTAAGTAAGGTTTAATGAGTTAATTAAGTTTATTATATCTTTAAACTTAATTAAAAGATTTAATTTTGATTAATCAAGTTTAATATGTCTCTAAACTTAATTAAGATTTAATTTTTATGTTAAACCTAATTTAAGTAAGGTTTAATGAGTTAATTAAGTTTATTATGTCTTTAAACTTAATTAAAAGATTTAATTTTGATTAATCAAGTTTAATATGTCTTTAAACTTAATTAAGATTTAATTTTTATATTAAACCTAATTTAAGTAAGGTTTAATGAGTTAATTAAGTTTATTATGTCTTTAAACTTAATTAAAAGGTTTAATTTTGATTAATTAAGTTTAACATATCTTTAAACATAATTAAGATTTAATTTTTATATTGAACCTAATTTAAGTAAGGTTTAATGAGTTAATTAAGTTTATTATGTCTTTAAACTTAATTAAAAGGTATAATTTTGATTAATTAAGTTTAATATGTCTTTAAACTTAATTAAGATTTAATTTTTATGTTAAACCTAATTTAAGTAAAGTTTAATGAGTGAATTAAGTTTATTACGTCTTTAAACTTAATTAAAAGATTTAATTTTTATTAATTAAGTTTAATATGTCTTTAAACTTAATTAAGATTTAATTTTTATATTAAACCTAATTTAAGTAAGGTTTAATGAGTTAATTAAGTTTATTATGTCTTTAAACTTAATTAAAAGATTTAATTTTGATTAATTAAGTTTAATATGTCTTTAAACTTAATTAAGATTTGATTTTTACATTAAACCTAATTTAAGTAAGGTTTAATGAGTTTAAATATTGTTTTAAATTTAGTTAAGTCCAATTTGGTCATTTTAGACTTAAGTGAAATTTCTCATTAGTCTATCATAGACTAGAATCATTTTCAAACTTTGATTGTTGATGAATATAAGTTAAATTTATAAAGGGGTATTTTTAGGATTAAAATTGTTTAATTAATAAAAGATTTTAATCCTAAATTTCAAAATACCATTCAAAATGATTTCTATGACTTAGAAATAATTTTCTTAGGGTTATTGTCTGTTGCCCTATCGTTTCTAGCCATTTGCATTTTTATTTTTCTTAATTTTCAATTTTTATAATTATTATTTGAAATAATTAAAAAGAAACTTCAAAATTAAGGAAAAGTGTCCTAGGCATGTTTTCTGTCCTTGGAAAAATTATGGAAGGTCCCTAAGAACCTGAAGATAAATGACTCAAAATTTCATAATTTTTTGATTTATAAATAATTTTAATAATTAAAATACTCCATAGAGTATTTAATTAATTAAAAATTAAATACTGAGAAGAAAATTATGATTTTGGTCTAATAATTTTCTCCTCTTCAAGAGCTTTCCAGAGGTATTTTTATTTTATTTTTATGACCTCTGAATAAAAAGATATTGATTTTTGAAGTTTTTAAGGTTAAAATGAATTTTTAACCTAATTTGCGCCGCCAAACCAACCTCCCACCGACGCTTGTCCTCGGACACGTCGAACGGGCGGGAGGATCCGCTACGGGGGCCGAACAGCGGACACCTGCAGGGAATGATCAGCGTCGTCCATCCCTAACGCGCGGGATCGGACGGCCGAGATAATTCTGATAAAAATCTGAATTATTTCGAACCATTAAACTTTAAACCTCAATATTTCACTCATTTCTTGATGAAATTGGGTGATTTTTTTTAAATGATCATCGGGATGAGAAGAATCCATCCATACGGTGATGATACACTTCTGGACTAGTATAACACATGATATATCGAAAACATGATTGTAAAAAAAAATTCCATACCTTTGCCACAAGCAAATCAAGCTAGATCAGGCCTTATGGTTGCCTTCTAGGACTCCAATAGCAAGTTATTGCTACAGCAGTTTGATCCAGAAGTCAGGCTTGGGAGGAATTTTGAAGAAATGCCTAAATTGGGGTTGTTTTTGAAATTTGGTCAAATTGGCTCAAATAGGCTCAAACTATGGCTTGGATTTGACCTAAAAGATTGTTGGGACTCTTAGGAAAACTTTTTATGTTAGGAGCAGGTGGATTTGGGCAGCCTATAGTTCTCCCTAATTTTTTTCTTCTTCTTGCTATTTTCGGTCATGGGGTCTTATTTATAGCAAGGGGAGGTTATGGCTTAGCTTAGGATGTTTTAGGGGAGTAGTTACCTCCTCTATCAGCCCATTGGGTGAAGGAATTGGCTGAAGATAGGCATTGATGCTTCTCCTTAAGTTTGCCATGATGATCTTCACTATTTTGTCTCTCATCCATTGGCTCATGTGAGAGGTGCATGGTGAGCTACCTCTTCTCTTCTTAGGGAGGTTACACCTCTTTTCTTAAGCTTGGCAAATGGTGACACACAAGCTCTTCCCTCATCATTGCTTCTAACCATGGTAAGGGGGGGTTTCATGCAAGGTTTTCCTTCCATTGGTGGCTTAGGAGGTGGGTGGTGAGGCCTCATGTTGGCCGGCTACCTCAAGGATGAATGAGGCTTAGGGTGAGGAGAGAGTGACACCTCACCCCATGCATCATGATGGGTATTAACCCATGGCTAAGTGGTCTTAATGTGGGCTTAATTATGTGTTAATTAAGCCTTAAGATGAATTTAGCCTAATTAATTATGAGAAGGTTATATGTCATTTCAATTCTTTTTAATTTCCCATTTTAATTAATTTTTTTTATTAATTAAAATTGTTGGAAAATATTTTATTAACCAATTTGTTAATTGAAAATAATTTCAATTTAATTAATTGATTAATTTTATCATTTTTATGATTTTATGATTTTAATTTAATTTTCATTTTAATTAATTAGGTCATTTAATTAAAATATTGAAAATTAAATCATTAATCATTTTAATTAATCAAAATAATTTTAGAAATAATTTTTTGATTAATTTTGTTGTTTTTATTTTATTTTTATCTATTTTAATCAAAATAGATAGGTGTTGACCAATTTTGACCTGGGTTGACCCAAGTCAGCCCAAATTGATCAATTTAATTTTAAAATGTCTAGTACTTGTGATTTTATCATTGTGGGGTTTTAAATGTGTCATTGGGTGAAAGGGTTGACTTATGGGTCAATAGGGTAGGTCATTAAGTCTGGTTTAACCAATTTGACCAAAGTTGACTTTTTAGGTCAAAAGGTTGACCTATGGAGTCAACAGGGTAGGTCATTAGGTCTGGTTTGACCAATGTTGACTTTTAGGTCAAAAGGTTGACCTATGGGGTCAACAGGGTTGGTCATTGGGTCTGGTTTGACCATTTTGACCAAAGTTAACTTTTCAGGTCAAAAGGTTGACCTATGGGGTCAACAGGGTTGGTCACTGGGTCTGGTTTGACCATTTTGACCAATCATAAGGTTGACCTATGGGGTCAACAGGGTTGGTTACTAGGTCTGGTTTGACCATTTTGACCAAAGTTGACTTTTTAGGTCAAAAGGTTGACCTATGGGGTCAACAGGGTTGGTCACTGGGTCTGGTTTGACCATTTTGACCAAAGTTGACTTTTTAGGTCATAAGGTTGACCTATGGGGTCAACAGGGTTGGTCACTAGGTCTGGTTTGACCATTTTGACCAAAGTTGACTTTTTAGGTCATAAGGTTGACCAATGGGGTCAACAGGGTAGGTCACTGGGTTTGGTTTGACCATTTTGACCAATGTTGACTTTTTAGGTCATAAGGTTGACCTATGGGGTCAACAGGGTTGGTAACTAGGTCTGGTTTGACCATTTTGACCAAAGTTGACTTTTTACGTCAAAAGGTTGACCTATGGGGTCAACACTGGTTTGACCAATTTGACCAAAGTTGACTTTTAGGTCAAAAGGTTGACCTATGGGGTCAACAGGGTTGATCACTAGGTCTGGTTTGACCATTTTGACCAATGTTGACTTTTTAGGTCATAAGGTTGACCTATGGGGTCAACACGGTTGGTCACTGGGTCTGGTTTGACTATTTTAACCAATATTGACTTTTTAGGTCGTAAGGTTGACCAATGGGGTCAACAGGGCTAGTCATTGGGTCTGGTTTGACCATTTTTACTAAAGTTGACTTTTAAGGTCATAAGGTTGACCTATGGGGTCAACAGGGTTGGTCACTAGGTCTGGTTTGACCATTTTGACCAAAGTTGACTTTTTAGGTCATAAGGTTGACCAATGGGGTCAACAGGGTAGGTCACTGGGTCTGGTTTGACCAATGTTGACTTTTTAGGTCATAAGATTGACCTATGGGGTCAAGAGGGTTGGTAACTAGGTCTGGTTTGACCATTTTCACCAAAGTTGACTTTTTAGCTCAGAAGGTTGACCTATGGGGTCAACAGGGTTGGTCACTGGGTCTGGTTTGACCAATTTGACCAAAGTTGACTTTTAGGTCATAAGGTTGACCTATGGGGTCAACGGGGTTGATCACTGAGGTACGGTTTGACCATTTTGACCAATGTTGACTTTTTAGGTCATAAGGTTGACCTATGGGGTCAACAGGGGTTGATCATTGAGTGCAGTTTGACTGTTTTGACCAATGTTGACTTTTTAGGTCATAAGGTTGACCTATGGGTTCAACAGGGTTGGTCACTAGGTCTGGTTTGACCATTTTGACCAAAGTTGACTTTGTAGGTCAAAAGGTTGACCTATGGGGTCAACAGGGTTGGTCAGTGGGTCTCGTTTGACCATTTTGACCAAAGTTGACTTTTTAGGTCCTACGGTTGACCTATTGGGTCAACAGGGTAGGTCATTAGGTCTGGTTTGACCAGTTTGACCAAAGTTGAGTTTTTAGGTCAAAAGGGCATTGACTCATTGTAAAATGAGGTCAACACTCTTGTTTTTGATTAAGAGCTTATATTTCAATTAATTCAAACACTTCTAGAATAATTCCGCACTTACATATATTTATTCTGAATTAATTTTGCTGCGATTTGGCTCCCTGAGCTGTCTCCGGTTGCAATTTTGTTTGTTTTCTTTTCAGGTCTGCTCTACGCGACTTCTTTTCTGTGCATCGCTTTTACAGTACATTGTTGTGGCCCCATCGTCTTCGCTCCTTTTGCTAACAAGTTCGTCTACATTGCGGCAACGAAGTTCTCTAGGCTATTCTGTTATGTTTCCTTTGGCCTAATATGTGTTGTTTATGCTCTGTTTTTGCTATGTTTGGTTAGGGTTTACTGGTTGTTGTGTGTTTTTTCTTTTTTGCATCGCGTCTAGTTTTTCTTTGGAAGGAGGAACCGTTATAGCTGCGGTACTTTGTTGTTTTGTTTAGTTATAGTTAGGGATCCTCCTTCCCTCCCCTTTTTGTACCTGTTTTTCCTATTTCAACACGAAAGGAGCCACGAGTATCTCTTTCTTTAATATATATATCTATATATATATATATATATTTAGTTATTTATAATTTTGTTAACTATTAAATATTTTTATAATTAAATTATATTTAAAAATAATATACTTATACTTAAAATATTTAAAATAAAAAATTAATATTAAATAAATTTATATATATATATATATATATATATATATTTATATACCTATATATATATTTTTATTTATTATTTTTTAATTAATAAATATTTTTATAATTAAATTGTATTTATAAATAATATGCGATACTTAAAATATTTAACATAAAAAAATAATATTAAATAAATTTATATATATATTAAATAATATTATATAAATAATAAAATAATAAAATAAATTTATGATATAATAATAAAATAAAATAATACGAGATATAAATTCATTTATTTATAATTTATTTAACTATTAAATATTTTTATGATTAAATTATATTTTTAAATAATAAACTTACTTAAAATATTTAAAATAAAAAAATAATATTAAATATATATATATATATATATATATATATTTATCATTTTTTAACTATTAAATAATTTTATAATTAAATTATATTTATTAATAATATATTATACTTAAAATATTTAAATTAAAAAATAGTGCTAAATAAATTTTTTTATATATATAATTATATATTTATGTACCTCTATATATATTTTTTTATTTATAACTTTTATAATTATTAAATATTTTATAATTAAATTATATTTATAAATAATATACTGTACTTAAAATATTTAAAATAAAAAAATAATATTAAATAAATTTTTTATATATATAAATATATATTTATGTACCTCTATATATCTATTTTTATTTGTAATTTTCTTAATTATTAATTATTTTTATAATTAAATTTTGTTTATAAATAATATACTATAATTAAAATATTTTAAATAAAAAAATATTATATATATATATATATATATATATATATATATATATATATATATATATATATATATATACGAGAGATAAATTTATTAATTTATAATTTTTTTTAATTATTAAATATTTTTATGATTAAATTATATTTTTAAATAATATACTATTACTGAAAATATTTAAAATAAAAAAATAATACTAAATAAATTTATATATCTAAATATATATTTATATATACCTATATATATATTTTTATTTATAATTTATTTAATTATTATATATTTTTATAATTAAATTATATTTATAAATAATATACTATACTTTAATCATTTAAAATAAAAAAATAATATTATATAAATATATATATTTATATATAACTATATATATATATATTTTTTATTTATAATTTATTTAATTATAAATTACTTTTTAAATTAAATTATATTTATAAATAATATACTATAGTTAAAACATTTAAAATAAAAAAATAGTATTTATATGTATATATATATATATATATATATATATATATATATATATATATATATATATATATATATATATAATTAAATTAATTATTAATTATTTTTATGATTAAATAATATACTATACTTAAAATTTTTAAAATAAAAAAATAATATTTCATTATTTATTTATTTATAATTTTTTTAAATATTAAACATTTTTATAATTAAATTATATTTATAAATAATATACTATACTTAAAATATTTAAAAAAAAAATTTATATAAATATATATATATATATATATATATATATATATTCATATATATGCATATATATATATTTATTTAAAATTTATTTAACTATTAAATATTTTATAATTAAATTATATTTATAAATAATATGTTATACTTAAAATAGTTAAAGAATAATAATATTGAATAAATATATATATATATATATATATATATATATATATATATATATACCTATATATGTATATATATTTAATTATAATTTATTTAATTATTAAATCTTTTTATTATTAAATTTTATTTATAAATATTATACTTTACTAAAACTATTTAAGTTAAAAAAACAATATTATATATATATATATGTATGTATATATATATATATATATATATATAAATTTACATATATATATATATATATATACATATATATATATATATACATACATATATATATATATATATACACATATATATACACACACACGGATATATATATATATATATACGTATATATACATATATATGTATATACGGATATATATATATATATATACATACATATATATGTATATACAAATATATATACACATATATATAGATATATATATATATACATAAATTTACATATATATATTTATGTATGTATACATAAATATACCAATTCATTAACCAAATATGTTAACTTTTGACCAAAAAGTCAACTTTGGTTAAAATGATCAATTTTTAACCCAATGTCCAACCCATTGACCCAATAGGTATACTTTTGACCAAAAAGTCATCTTTGATCAAAATGGTCAATTCTTGACCCAATTACCAACTCATTGACCAAATAGGTCAACTTTTGACCAAAAGTCAAATTTGGTCAAAACAGATCAATATCTGACCCAATGACCACCCCGTTGACCCAATAGGTTAACTTTTGACCAAAAATTCAATTTTTGTCAAAATAGGTCAACTTTTGACCAAAAAATAATCTTTGGTCAAAATGGCCAATTTCTGACCCAATGACCACCCCATTGACCCAAAGACCAGCCCATTGACCCAATAGGTCGGTTTTGACCAAAAGTATATTTTGGTCAAAATAGTTAATTTTTGACCTAATGACCACCCATTGACCAAATAGGTCAACTTTTGACGAAAAAGTCAAATTTAGTCAAAATGGTTAATTTTTTACCCAATGATCAACCCATTGACTAAATTGGTCAAATTTTGACCGAAAAGTCAACTTTTTAGGCCAAAATATATAAGTTTTTATCTAATGACCAATTATTGACAAATAAGTAAATCTCTGACCAAAAAGTTAACTTTGGTCATCATTATCAATCCTTAACCCAATGACCAACCCATTGACCCAATAGGTTAACTTTTGACCAGAAAGTCAACTTTGGTCAAAATGGTCAAACCTTGACCCAATAACCAACTCATTGACCCAGTATGTCAACCTTTGACCAAAAAGTCAATTTTGGTCAAAATAATCAATTATGACCTAATGACCCCCATTAACCAAACGAGTCGACTTTTGACAAAAAAGTCAACTTTGGTCAAAATGGTCAATTTTTGACCCAATGACCAACTCGCTGGCCAAATTGGTCATATTTTGACCAATAAGTTAACATTTTGATCAAAATAGACAATTTTTGACCTAATGACCAATTATTAACCCAATAACAAAATCTTTGACCAAAAAGTCAACTTTAGTCATAATTGTCAATCCTTGAGCTAATAACCAATCCACTGACCCAATATATCGACTTTTGACTAAAAAGTCAATTTTGGTCAAAATAGTAAATTTTTGACATAATAACCAATTATTGATCCATTAGGTCAACTTTTAAACAAAAAAGTCAATTTTGGCCAAAATTGTTAATTTTTGACCTAATGACCACCTCATTGACCCAAAAGGTCAACTTTTGACCAAAGTTAAATTTGGTCAAAATGGTCAATTTCTTACACAATGATCTAAATGTCAACTTTGGTGAAAATGTTCAATCCTTCATCCAATGACCAACCAATTGATGCAATTTGTTAACTCTTTACTAAAAAGTAAACTTTGGCCAAAATGGTTAATCCTTGACCCAATGACCAACCTAATGACAAAATATGTCAACTTTTGACCAAAAAGTCAATTTTGCTCAAAATTGTCAATTTTTGACCTACTGACCGCCTCAATGACCTAAATAGTTCAAATTTTGACCAAAACACAAATTTGGTCAAAATAGTCAATCCTTAACCCAATGAACAACTCATTGAGCCAACATGTCAACTTTTGACCTAAAAGTCAATTTTGATTAAAATAGTTAATTTTTGACTTAATGACCAATTTTTGAACGAGTAAACCAATCTGTGACCAAAAAGTCAACTTTGGTCAAGATGGTTAATCTTTGACCTAATGCCCAACCCATTGACCCAATAGGTCATCTTTTGACCAAAAAGTCAACTGTGGTCAAAATGGTCAATCCTTGACACAATGACCAACCCATTGGCCTAATAGGTTAACATTTGACCAAAAAGTCAATTTTGGTCAATATAAACAATTTTTGAATTAATGACCCAATAAGTCAATCTCTGACCAAAAAGTTAACTTTGGTCAAAATGGTCAATCCTTGATCCAATGACAAACCCAATGACCCAATAGGATGACTTTTGACCAAAAAGCTAATTTTGGTCAAAATAGTCAATTTTTGAATTACTGACCAATTATTGACCCAATAAGTTAATCTCTGACCAAAAAGTGAACTTTGGTCAAGATGGTCAATCCTTGACCTAATGACAATCTCATTGAACCAATATTTTTATTTATAATTTATTTAAATATTAAATATTTATATATATAAATTATATTTATAAATAATATACTATACTTAAAACATTTAAAATAAAAAAAACATTATATAAATACATATATTTATATTTTTATTTATAACTTTTTTAATTATTAAATATATTTATAATTAGATTGTATTTATAAATAATGTACTCGTACTTAAAATATTTTAAATGAAAAAATAATATTAAATATATATATTTTTAATTAATATTTATTTTATTTAATATATAATTTATTTTTATTTATAAATAATACTTATTACTTTAATATATATATATATATATTTAAATTTATTTAATATTATTTTTTTATTTTAAATATTTTAAGTATAGTGTATTAATTATAAATATAATTTAACTATAAAAATTTTTAATTGTTAAATAAATTATAAATAAATAAATCTATATGTGTATATATAAATTTATTTATAATTTATTTAACAATTAAAAATTTTTATAGTTAAATTATATTTATAAATAATACACTATACTAAAAATATTTAAAATAAAAAAATAATATTAAATAAAGAAAGACTTCCCTCTTCTTGCCATATCGATGGCTTCAGATGTGGAAAGTGGCTCCCATGGCTTCGCATATGGCTTATGCATGGCTCAATGGCTCCATGTGGCTTGTGGCAAGGCTTCGTCAATTTAAGTATGGAAGTAGAATTTAGGAATTTTGGTGGAAAATTTTCATGAAGCTTGATTTGGAATGGTTTAATGATGATTTTGAACTTAGGGGTGATTTTGATTTAAAGGGATGATAGGAAGAATGTCATAAGGGTTTTTGAAATAGGTTTTGGGCCTTTTGAATTTTGGTGAAAATGGGCTTTAAAGGTTTTATGGGGAGGGCTTTTAGTTTTTTTAAATTGGGCTTTTAGGATGAAAGTTTTGTGAAGTATCATGCCAAATAAATATTGGGTTTAGTTTAGGGATGTGTCATGAGTGATTTGGAACAAATTTGGAAGGATTTTTGAATTGAATCGGGGTTTAATGCGGGTCATTTAGTAAAGGGGCCAAAGTGGGTCAAATTGGAAGGAATTGGTTTAAGGTCACTAAAGCTGGATCTGATGTAAAATTACTGCCGAGAAATGTTTATGAGTGTCACAAAGAGTTTTCAACTTTGGTTTGGCTTCTTTGATTTCGGACTCGGGGCCCATTCGTTGGGGTTAGGCTCGCTTCGGTCAAATTTAAGGGATTTTGGTTTTGGGTTAGGTTTGGGTGTAGTTTAGGTTCAAATTTTGGACAACTAAGTTAGTGTTTTGTTTATGGGGGTGTTAGGAAGGCTATGAAAAATTTGGGGCCAATTGGGGTCAATCTCTGGGTTGGTTTCCACAGTGTTAAGGTCATGGGCCAAAATTGGGCCTTTAGGCTTCAAATTGAAATTGCTCAAATGTCAATCAAATTGGAATTAGATTTGGTCTAAATGGATATCAGATATTTAATTGAAGTTTAGAATTGAATTGGACCAAAATCAGAGGTCAACTGGGGTGGTTTGGTTCGACATCGGGCTCACTATAGGTTTAAATGCCAGTCAAATTGGGGGTTTTGGTAAAAGTGGGGTAAATTGAAAAAATTGTCCCATGGTGTAGTTTAACAAAAATGAAATCGGGAATATTCGGGATTTTCCGAAATTTTTTAAAATTTTCTGAATTTATGGATTATTGGGGTAAAAGGGTATTTTGGTAATTTTGGGGGTTTAGGGATTTCGTGAAATTTTGGTATTTTGGCCAAAGATGGTCAATTTGAATGGTGGGAAGTGTTTAGATCGATTTCAGGACCTTGCACTTGGTAATTTTGCAAATTTTCGGTCATTTCAAGATGATTTGCAGTGCTTGGTGGGGTCCGGAGCCCCGGGGTCAAAAATTGAAATTTTGAAAAAAAAAGAAGATTGATAAAATGTTAGTGAAATGGAATAACTTTGGTCAGCCATAAAGCCTATTAAGCCCATATAAACCATGAGAGGACTCATTTTGAGGCATTCACTATGTTGTTCCTAACCCTCTTAGCCAGGGGCTTAAGGGTTAAGTGACCATCCATATAATTACCTACATGAGTCAAGAAGTCAAGTTGGGTGAGAGTGTGGTTTACGACTGACGTGCGAGAGCCGCAAGGTATGTGCAAGCCAACCCTCACTGCACTGTGCCACCTGTGGCATTCCTAAGGCCAAAAGGCTCTATAAGAACTCATCCTTTAAACCTCCACATTTGGATTTCAACCTCCTAGGTGATTAGGGGTCTACAATCAAGCTTGTGGGGTTTGCAGGAGTTAAGAAGTAGCTCAATTTCTAAATGGTGGGTTCCATTTCTAGTCCTCTAAGATTAGTCAAAGGAAAAGCCTAGTGCTAGATCCTAAGTACTAAAGAGAGAAGCAAAAGACCTCACTCAAAAATGAGGTCAACACCAATATGTCAACCTTTGAACAAAAAGATAACTTTGGTCAAAATGGTAAATCCTTGACCTAATAACTAACCCACCGACTCAATAGATCGACTTTGTCCAGTAAAGTCAATTTTGGTCAAAATAGTAAATTCTTACATAATTGCCAATATTGACCCAATAGGTTAACTTTGAACAAAAAGCCAATTTTGGTCAAAATCGCACTCTACCTAATGACCACCTCATTGACCCAAAGGTCAACTTTTGACCAAAAAGTCAATCAGTCAAAATAAATAATTTCGACACAATGACCTAATTGTCAACTTCTGGTGAAAAATAATTAATCCTTCATCCAATGACTAAATCTTATCAATCTACCCTATTAACTTTTAACTAAAAAGTCAACTTTGGCCAAAATAGTTAATCCTCAACCGAATGACCAACTTATCGACCCAACAGTCAACTTTTCACCAAAAAGTTAATTTTGCTCAAAATTATTAATTTTTGATCTAATTGACTACTTACGTACCTAAATGTGTCAAATTTTCGAATTAAAAGACAACTTTCGTCAAAATTGTCAATCCTTAACCCAATGACCAACCCATCAATCTAATAAGTCAACTTCGACCAAAAAGTCAATTTTGGATAAAAATAATTTTCGACCTAACGACCAATTTTTTACCTGAGAAACTAATCTCGATCCAAAAAGTCAATTTTTGTCACATGGTTAATCTTTCACCTAATGCCCAACTCATTGACCCAATAGGACATCTTTTCACCAAAAAGTCAACTTTGGTCAAAATGATCAATCATTGACTCAATGGCCAACCCATCTACTATCACTTCAACATTCGACCAAAAAGTAATTTCACTAAAATAAAAAAATTTTGAATTAATGACCAATTATTGATCTAATAAGTCAATCTCTCAATTAAATAGTCAACTTTAAATTTCAAACAAGTAACTTTGATCCAATGACAAACCTATAATCTAATAGTCAACTTTTAACCAAAAGTTCAATTTTCGTAAAAATAAATTTCAATTTTAACCAAATGACCACCCATTAACCCATATGTCAACTTTTGACCGAAAAGTCAACTTTGGTCAAAATGGATAATTTTTGACCCAATGACCAACCCATTTACCAAATAAACATCTTTCACCAAAAGTCATCTTGCAAAAATGATCAACTTCGATCCAATTGATTTCAACACATCACAACATACACCACCAAAAAGTCAACTTCTTAATAAAATGGTCAATTTCTAATTCAATGTGTTAACTTTCGACCATAATTAAATCTTGGTCAAAATAGTCAATTTTTGACCAAATGACCAATTAATGGACAATTAACGACCAAATAAGTCAATCTCTCTACTAAAAGCTAATTTTGTCAAAATAATCAATCCTTCACCCAATGACAAACATATGACTTAACTGACAACCTGACTAAAAAGTTACCTTGGTCAAAAATAACACCTTTTTTACCTAATGACCACCCATTAACCCAATAGGGTCAACTTTTCACTAAAAAGTCAACTTCGTCAAAATGGTATATATATATATATATTTATATAAATTATTTCTTTATTTTAATATTTTAAGTATAGTATATTATTTATAAATATAATTTAAATATAAAATATTTAATAAATAAATAAATTATAAATAAAATATAAATATATGTATATTTAAATAAATAAATATACACATATCTATATAATAGTATTTTTTTATTTTAAATTTTTTAAGTATAAGATATTATTTATAAATATAATTTAATTATAAAAATATATAATAATTAAATAAATTATAAATAAAAATATCAAGTCACTTCAGTTTATCATCGGGGTCAAGGATTAACCATTTCACCAAAGTTCACTTTTTGTTGGGAGATTAACTTATTGGGTCAATAATTGGTCATTAATTAAAAATGACTATTTCGACCAAAATTGGCTGGGTCGTGTCAATTCCACGGCCACCTTTTCGGTTAAGGACACGAAAAATTTATTAAGAAATTCATACCTATTTTTGATGAAATTACACTTTAAAGAAAGGTATTTTTCTTTATTTTGTTGCAGAATGGAGAATTTAGGTGATAAAAGCAAAAAAAATCATAAAAAGGAGCGGATTTGAGCAAAAAGGAAGAAAATAATACAATTTCAGGCCGAGCCGCCCACGGCGAGATCGAGCTCGCCGACGGCGAGGGTACGAGGAAGAAATTCCCCGAAAGATTTATAACCGTCTCGCCGACGCCGAGCCCGAGCCCTCCGACAACCGAGATAAGCCGCGGTTCAAAGACTTTCTAGAAGTCTCGCCGACAACAGGTGGGGCCGGCCGCCGACGGCGAGCTAGTTCAAATGGCACGTATACATTGAACCCGAACACTTTTCAAGAGATGCTTACACACCCTGGACATTTCGTTTATATCTATATATAGAAGCCGAAATTAAGTCTTTAATGTCCAGTTTATGTGCAGTCTGTGTCTTTTCTCGTCTTCTAAGTGTGTTATAAGTGAGGAAAGGAAATTTAGATTCTTAATTAGTGTAATTAGTGAGTCTTTAGTGAGTTTAGTGAGTAATTAGTGAGTCGTGCCGTACTTCAAGGAAGAGTCAAAGGAATGACGAGGAGTCTCGCTGGGATAAATCAAGATAAGTATTTGTATTTATTGTTTTTAACTTTAAAATGAAATCCATGCTTAGTTTAGTTCTATGCATTCTGAGTAGTTGATTTAGTCTTTCTCCTCGTTTATGAAATTAAGTGACTTGATGAAATTAAAATAAGAGATACTTTTATATATTAATAAATTGTGATAATTTTTACTTAAAACTTAATTTACTTTTCAAACTGCCATTCGATTTGTTAAAATGCTTCGATTTACAACTATAGTAAAAAATACATCTCGATATTCGGGAATTCAAAAGCCTTGGAAGGAAGGTGCAAATAAATAAAGGAAATAATATCGATCGGGCGTAGAATCGAGCATTTTAGTGTGACAAACACTAAAATATTCAATTTGGTCCTATTGTTCGAGAGCTGAAGTGTAAATGTTAGCTCCTCGTGTGAGGGGAACGTGGGAGCTCTGAAGTGGCAGTAGGTATCCTCCCAAACTTAGCCGTTGCATTCCGCAATCAAACATAGGATTAGTCAATATTCTTTACACCTGGATCAAAGGGTAAAGAATAGGAATGCTCCTATTTGTCACAATACCTTAACATTATCTATTTAAATTCATCAATCACTTAAATTTCTAAACAAGGGGAAAGATACTTTTTCTGAATAGTTAAGACTTATTTAGCAATTAGTTAATTTCCGCACCTCAATACGTATTAATTCTCTACTTAGTTAAGTTACATGATTAGAATACTTAGTTTACTTTATTGCGCTTAAATTTAGAATTCCAAATTTTCGTATACTAGTTTTATTATTATTATTTTAAAATTAGTTGTTATTTAATTTTCTCTTTCCCTGTGGGATCGATAACCAGGACTCCACTAGAGCTCTTTATTACTTGATACGATACGTATACTTGCGTAGCATCCACAACATAAATAATTACAATTCTATACATATAATATAGCGGGGTCAAGTTTTTGGCGTCGTTGCAATTAAATTAAAAATATCATAATATAAAATTGTGGGTCAATGCTAAAAAATATTTTTGGGATGAACCAAATTTATATAAGCAATGTAAGGATTCAATAATTAGAAGATGTGTGTCTTATGAAGAAACTGAACAAATCATTCAAAAATGTTACGATTCTGAATTTGGAGGACATTTTGGAACAAATAAAATTGCTTATAAAATTTTACAATCCGGATTTTATTGGCCTACTCTTTTTATAGATGTTTATAGATATATCAAAACTTGCGATAAATGCCAACGAGTAGGTAATATATCTAGAAGAAATGAAATGCCTCTGAATTTTATATTAGAAGTTGAAATTTTTTATGTTTGAGGATTAAATTTTATGGGACCATTTATACCTTCATTTTGAAACTCATATATATTAATACTGTTGATTATGTTTCTAAATGGATTGAAGCACAAGGCTTTCCTCGATGTGATACTAAGAGTGTTTCAAGATTTTTGATAAAAAATATTTTTACAAGATACGGAATGCCGAGAGTGATTATCACTAACGGAGGATCCCATTTTAGGAACAAATATATTCACAAATTAGTAGAAAAGTTTAACATTATTCATAAAATTTCAACTACTTTTCATCCACAAACCAGTGGATTAGCTGAGGTTTCTAATCGAGAAATTAAACAAATTTTAGAAAAAACTGTAAACCCTAATTGATTAGATTAGTCTACAAGACTAGACACTGCATAATGAGCATACAGGACTGCTTATAAAACTCCAATTGGAATAACTCCTTACAGGCTTATTTATGGAAAAACTTGTCACTTACCAGTTGAATTAGAACACAAAGCATATTGGGCGATTAAAGAATTTAATTATAATTTAAGAGAAGCTGGTAAGAAGAGATTATTACAGATGAATGAACTAGAAGAATTAAGAAATAAATCTTACAATAACGATAGAATCTATAAAGAGAAAAATGAAATTATGGCATGATCGAAAGATTAAACAGAAAAATTTTAAGTCAGGACAAGAAGTTTTGCTCTATAATACAAGATTAAAATTATTTCCTAGAAAATTGAAATCTCGATGGTTAGGACCTTTCACTATAACTCAAATATTTACTTACGGAGCTATAGAAATTGAAGATCCTAAGACTGGACACAAATTTAAAGTAAATGGGCATCGATTAAAACCATATTTTGAAGGAAGAAGACCTAATTTTAAAGAGGTTTTTAATGTTGAGTCAACCTGATTAACAACCAGAATAGGTCAGGCTGACGACGTTAAACCAAGAGCTTTATGGGAAGCAACCCATAGTAGTCTTAAATTATAGTTTATTTACTTGATTTATTGATAATTATAGTATAAATGAATTCTACTACTCATATTCATCTTTATAATCATCATAATATTAAGAGTAACAAAAGAAATTAAAAATTTTGGAAACAAAAGTGAAACTGGCCAATTTAGCTTAGCTCGCCGATGGCGAGATCGACGCCGCCGACGGTGAGATCTACGCGCCTTAATTCAGTTTAAAATTATAACTATCCCGCTGACGGAGGGATCGTTGCCGCTGACGGTGAGACTGGTACAAGAGCAATTTTAGGGAGTTATTTTGGCGGTTTCTGGCGATTCTAAGTGTTTTTCTCTATATAAGACGCCTAGAACTCGAAATCTTAACTTTCTACTTCTTAGAAACGAATAGAAACTCCACCAAAATAAGAAATTATGGCATCCAATCCACTTGAAATCACAAAATCCCAAGTGTTCAATAGGAGAAAGTTCGTCAGTTATGAGGCACAGCGGATATTCAACAAAGTTATGATGAAAAAACGATTGATTAAAGAAAGAGGATTCGTTAATAGAGGAGCAGAGAATTCAACAACATCTATTGAGGAGATGATTATTCGACGACGTTGGGAGGTATTATGCTATACAACTTCTGCGGTAGTTATCCCTGTAGTCAAAGAATTCTACTCCAATCTTCATGGAATCAACAATGGAAGCGTATTTGTACGAGGCAGATGGGTAACTTTCACTCCTTCAAGAATTAATGAGTTGTATTCAATTGAGAATACACCTGTTTGCCACTATTCAAATTTCGTCCCTAAAAGAAACAATATGAATGATGTTTACCGATACTTAACTGATGAACCAGAAGATTGGGAAATGCGAGAAGATGGATACGTTAGTTTTTCTGCATCACTTCTTAACCCGTCTCTAAGCACTGGCACTTCTTTATTTCCTCAAAATTATTACCCACTATGAGGGTAAATAAAGTCTCTAAGGAATGTGCAATTTTGAATTATTGTATTTAAACTGAATTACCCATCGACGTTGGAACTATTATTGTGAAGTCTGCCTTAGGCCTAATTATGCATGGATCTGTTCATGGGCTCAGACATCCTTCAACAATTTTCGCATTATGTAGTCAATACCAAGTTTCCTACGGAGCTTGGGAAAAAGTACTATTGCCTTGAAAACCATTAGATCCGACTGATATGTTTCCTACTTTGGATAATGATAATGAGACAGTCATTATAACTGACCAAGCATCTCAAAACAATCCTTCAATCAAGCCCTTGACTGATAGAACGAACATGATCTTACGGAAACTTAAAGGATTGGAGAATGATATACAAAATGTGATGAATTCCATTGACAATATCTCTAATTTATTTGATCACATTGACTGAAGATTGAAAGAGCACTTTGATCATTCAGGACATCTGGAAGCTAGTTTTATACGACTTTTCAGAAGGAAGGGATGGATTGAAGAAGATTATACTGAAGAATTCCCTTTCAGGCCTTTCTATAATATGTTCGTGTATTTACGTTCTATCGGAAATATCAGAGAAGAATTAAGTTGAGATATTGATGAGTAGAAGATATTCATTCGTACTTATTTGTGTGTGATTGCTTGAATTTAGTTTTTATTTGCACTTTATATAGTTAATCTCAGTCTAGATATGTTTGTGTGTTATTTGTTTAGTCTCAGCATTTTGAGTATTGTAGTGTGGATTGCGACGCTGAATTGTGTGTGTGTTAAAATTTTTAAAGCAATTTGTTAGTAATGTAATTTGTGAAATTTGTAAACACTTGGATTTCATATATATAATTTATAATGTTTGTGTTGTATGAATTTATGTGTTAATATAGTATCTAATCATGATAAAGTATATTCTAAAGTGACCGGACATAAAACAAGGCTTAAAATGAATTGAAAATATTATAAATCTTAAAATATTAAAAATTCGAGAAATTTCTCACCGACAGCGAGATTCTGTAAAACACTATATTTTGACCGGTCAGCCGTCACTATTCATCATCCCCTTCCTCAAAACTTCGAAAAATCGACCTAGGCCTTGATAGATCGTTGATTTAGAGCAATTTCAACACATTTTGACACCGGATTTCGTCTTCACTTGGTAAGAGCTTCCCTCCTATATAAATTTTTTTTATTTTCACAATGAATTTCTTCCACATTGAGGAATTATGGAAAATTTTAAAATGTAGAGAAAAGATTTGGAAGAAGTTCATGGAAATTGATTTAGAGTGATTTTAGTCATCTTTAGAAGCCATTTTAGTAATATTTTAGAGATTAGTTGAAATTTTTGTAAATTTGATAGATCGAAAAAATGGCTCCGCGACAAAAGAGGCGAATGGATTATGACGAAACACGATTTGTAAGTGCTCGAGCGCAATCAAGATACTTCCACAATATTCAAGCAAGGAAGTGCATACAAGATCGAGTATTTAAGAATCCAGGAGGAGAAGTGGAACGAACCATAAAAGAGAGAAGATGGGAAAATTTCTGTTATACAACAAATAGAGCTGCAGTGGAAGTAGTGAAAGAGTTTTATGCCAACCTGACTGAAATAGAATATGCACCAATAAAGGTTAGAGGATTTTTAGTCGATTTCAATGCTGTAAGAATCAATTCTTTCTACGAAGTACGTGACCTACACACCAGCGAGTATGATACTTTTGGAATAATGGAAGGACCGTTGGAAGAAGTAATCAAATTTCTCACTGATGGGAAAGGGGTTTGGAAAATCAAGCAGCGTGAACGGGTAAACTTCCCTCTTTCTATGTTGAATGCAATATCTAAAGCTTGGCACTATTTTATTTGTTCTAACTTGTTACCTACCTATCACCATAGTGAAGTAACAAGAGATAGAGCAGTTCTGAATTTCTGTATTCAGAACCAAAGAAGTATTAATGTGGGAAGTATTATTTACAAGAATGTATTAGCCTCTGCACGAAGTGAGAGTAGAGGAGGACTAGGGCATCCCGGTCTAATTTATGCACTCGCCAATTATCCGGGGTAGAAGTAAGAGATGATGAGGAATGGGTGGAGCCTATGAAACCCATTACCCAGGCTAATATAAAGACTTATGAATCCCACGAAGGATGGAGATCTGGAACTAGGAGTTACGTACCTTCAACTAGTAGGGATATTGCCTCCACCAGTTATGATCCTCCTACTTATAGTTCTCCTACTCTTCAAGATTTGATGAATGAAATGACCCTGCAGCAGAAGAGTTTTGAAAAGATTGAGGAAAAATTAGAGCATATTGATCAGAGAATTGGAGGATTAAAGCGAAGGCACAATTATGACAGTGAGTATCTCCAGAGACATTCAGAGTTTGAGATAGCTTATTATGATGATAAGAATCGTTACAGGAGAGGAAAACTTGATGTTTTATTTCCTGAGTGCCCCCGTTACAGTCATTACCAACCTACTCCACCTGCGGAACAAGGAGATGAAGATTTTGCTTGGGATTTTAATATTGGTGATTAGATTCTCTGATTAGATATTTATGTTATGAGATTGTTTGTTTGTTTTCTTAGATTTAGTATTGATGTTTAGTTTATGAACTTTGATTATTATGTTTTGTAAGACATTTTAATATTGTTGTATAAGTTAAATTTGTGTGGCTTTTAAATTTTAATATTTCAATTTGTGATTGTAACTCTGAAACTGGATTTGTGAAATATATGTGGATGTTGTGTTATGTAGTGGTATAAATTGTGTTAGTAGTTGTACTTATTTCTAAACTTCTTTACCCAGCAATTTCTTTGATATTATATATGTGTAGAAAGTTATTAACAGTACAGGTTAATTAAGTAATGGATAAAACCTGCAGAACTTCAAAAAGAAGAAATACCTAAAACACAAAGGTATGATTTAAATTTATAGTTTGTTTTCTTTTCACCTTATATAGATAGATAGAAAAATTAAGTTTGGGGGAGGGAAAAATAAAAATTTAATTATTAAATTTTTCTCAATTTATATTTTTAATAATTATTATAGAATGATTTTCCGTAGTAATTTTAATTCAGTAAATTATAATTAATTTATTTAATTATTATAGAAAGTTAATAGAAATACTTTTAATGATTAACTAATTTTGTAGATTAAGATATTTAGTATAAGAAAATAAGAATATAGTTAACTATTTAAAGTAAAGAAAACAATATTTTCAAATATAAAATTCTTAGGTATTTAGTTGAGAAAGAAAAGATTGAAACTCAATGAAGTAAAACTTTGAAATACATATAAGGAAAGTAAATGTTTCAAGTTTCAAATTTAGGAAGAGGAAAATGAAGTTCAAAATTATTAACAAGCTAACCAAAAATAGTGATCCTCACTTAAAAAACAAAAAAAAAAGATTGAAAATCAATCCAGAAAGAAAAGAAAAAAAAGAAATATATATATATATAAGTGAAGAGAAGCTTGAGGAGATGTCTTATAAAAAATTGGCTTCATTTGAATCAACCTAAAGGGTAAACTTCAGTTACATTTCTGAAATTATATATATATATATATTAGTATTTTACTAAGTAGTGTTTTCATGAAATTCCTACCATCTGAATATCTTAAGTAATTTAATATTGAAAAATATAGTCATTATTGAAATAAATAGATTACTAGAAATCTTAAACTTGAGGACTAAATAGCCTTATATCTATAGAATTAGTTTAATTGTTTAAAAAATATTTCTAGAAAACTTTACTATAATACTTATTTAAATTAAATTCATAGTAATTCTGAATTAAAACTTTACTACAAATAATCATTACTTTTATGTAGTATCTAACTTACTTGAGGACAAGTAATAGTTAAGTCTAGGGAATTTTGACCACAAGAAAATATATTGTGAATTTTATACCAATTTCATATGAACTTACACTTTAAAGAAAGGTATTTTCTGTGTTTTATTGCAGGAATGAAGATTTATAGGTTCTGAGAGCAAAAAGAGCAAAAAGGAGTGAATCTGGAGCAAACAGAACAAAAATTGATGAAAATTGAACTATCCCGTCGACGGCAAGATTTAAGCCGCCGACGGCGAGATTTTCCCAAGAGTTTTTAATATATTATAATAGAGCCCGCCGACGGCGAGATCGAGCCCGCCGACAGCGATCCTGAACGGTTAGCCTTGCTTCTAGAAGCCCGCCGATGGCGAGATCGAGCCCGCCGACGGCGAGACAGTTGATTCAAGCCAAATTTGATGAATCTGGACGTTTTGAAGAGGTGCTTAAGTAACCTTTGGAAATATGACTCTTTCTATAAAAAAGACGACTATGTGTGTTATGTGGTGTCAGTTAGAGTCAGTTGGTGTCAAATTTGTGCTTCCTTTTGTAATAAGAGTTAGTGTTTAGTATCTTGGTGAGTTATAAGTGTGTACAAGAAGAAAGAGTAAAAAGAACTTGAGGAATCTGCTTGGGGAGAAGAATTGAGATAAGTATATTTGTTTATTGTTTTATAACTTTAAATAAAATCCAACATATGTGCTATTATTCTCATGCATTCTGAGTAGTTTCATTTGTCTTTCTCCTTGTTGTTGAGATTTTGTGAAATAAAGAATTAAATGAGTTGTGTCTAATAATATTAAATAGAAATTGTGATAATCTTTTACTTAAATCTTAATTTACTTTCAATTTGGTCAATTGAATTGTTAACATATGTTGAATTATCAATTCTAGTAAAGATTACATCCAAGATTCAGGGAATTCAAAAGCATTGAAAGGAGGGTGCAAATAAATGGGGAAATATTAATTATTGGGCGAAGAATTGAATATTTTAGTGTGACAGACTAAAATCTTCAATTCGGTACTTTTGTTTGAGAGCTGAAGTGTAGACGTTAGCCCTCAGGTGAGGGAAACGTGGGAGCTCTGTAATGGCAGCCAGTATCGTCCCAGCCTAGCCACAGATTCAGTAACCAAACATAAGTATTAGTCAATGTTCTTTGCACCTAGACCAAAGGGTAAAGAATAGGAATGCTCCTATTTGGCACAATATAATTATAAACTCATTTAATTATTCATTCACTCAATCCTCTTAACAAGGAGAAATATACTTTTTCTAAATTGACTTATATATTCTGTCTTTTAAGTATTGGTTTTAAGTTTAAGCATTTTTCATTTTTCGTATACTTTACTAAATTAGATTAGTAATCGACTTTACTAAAAAATTAGTCTTTAAATCTCTAACTTCCCTGTGGGATCGATATCTAGGACTCCAATAGAGCCATTTATTACTTGAACGATATGTATACTTGCGTTGATTAAAAGGGGAGGGAGTACAATTGCTACTTACTTTGAAAAACATATATAACTTATTAAGCTTAACAATTATACACATCCTTCTATTTTTACCCTACTCTCCCCCTAGGCTGAATTTATATATTTGCGGCGTGGTCGTCATAAGTCGACCAAACTAAATTCAATAAAATTCTACACCCATAACTTCAAATCATGATTCACCTATTTACCCATAAACAGTTGACATTTGGACTTGCTAAAAGCCATTCTATAAGTCCTCTATACTCCATCAACAACTTGTGGGTACGTTTCACTGCATTCTTACGAGCATTAGTAAAAATAATTACATGATCAACATATGCTAGATGACTTATATGTACATCAAATTTATGAGAGTAAAAAGTAAGAGGATGATTCTGTTGCATTTAAGTAATAATTCTAGATAAATTAATAGAGACTAAAGTAAAAATAGTATGAGACAGAGGATCCTCTTGTTTGATGCCTCTAGAAGAAGTAAAAACTGTGCATCCTCCCATTAATGAGGACATTGTAGAAATTATCATTCAACCATCCATATAACAAAATTCATATTTAAATCTTGTCGTAAGCTTTTCTCAGATCCAACACGATAATCAAATTGGCACCTCTACATTTCTAATCAATGTCAGTTATAAGCTGCTGAGCAAGTAATATATTAACAACAATGCTTTTTTCCTTTGGTGAAAGCAGCTTAGTTAGAAGTTGTAAGTGAGGGAATACGAGGTTGTAGTCTATTATCAACAATCTTACTAATATTTTTAAAAATTATTGTAGTAAGGCATATAGGTCTGAAGTGGTCCCTACTTATCATTTCCAGGTCTTAGGAATAAGTATTACAGTAGAAGTGTTAAAGTACTTACCCGAATTCTCACCCATAACAAAATTCTGTATGGTAGCAACAACATTCTTACTCATGAATTTCCAACATTTTTTATAGAAGTCAGCAGAGAAGCCATCCGGACCGACAGTTTTGTTGTTGTCAATAGAAGATAAAGCAAGCCAAATTTCCTCCTTACTGGGAACATTAGCTGATGATGAATTTTCAATGTAACTTCTTTGAGCATCAAATATATTATGAAGTATGGGAATTCTTAGGTTACCAACTTAGCTGAAAAGATGATCAAAATCTTTGATCCCACTATTAATGATCTCCCCTTGCTCGGTTAACCAGTTGTCATGTTCATCTTTTACTCTCAAGATAGCATCAAATTTTCTTTTATTTTTAATATAGGCATGAAAATAGTGTGAGTTTCTATTCCCATCAATAAAGTGGACACCTCCAGCTTTTTGTTTAAGGAAATCCTCCTCCCACTTAATTGCAACTAACAAATTTTGCTACTCGGAAATCAATTTGTCCGCCCCTTGCGCACCAGCACAGTCAATATTCTCCAATCTACAAACATCATCTTCAGCTTTCCTCACTTTATAATGTAAATCCCAAAAGTGTCATGATTCCAATTCTTAAGAGCCATAGCAGTATTTTTATGTAATTTTTATAATTTGAACCAAGCATTGCCAACCTCTTCCGTGTGCCAACTTTTATG
Source organism: Papilionanthe hookeriana x Papilionanthe teres (assembly GCA_022702705.1). Classification (NCBI taxonomy): domain Eukaryota; kingdom Viridiplantae; phylum Streptophyta; class Magnoliopsida; order Asparagales; family Orchidaceae; genus Papilionanthe; species Papilionanthe hookeriana x Papilionanthe teres. The sequence continues at coordinate 116,435,868 of CM040421.1, read as the reverse complement.
AATGAAATTTAAGAATTCAGGATGTTTAGCACAAGTGTCGAGATATCTGAAATGGGAGGATGATGGTTTGTCAAGAGAAGAAATAGTGTGGAGTGGTATGTGATTATATCCCATCCTAGAAAGATGTTGGACAGTGTAGAAGGGAAAATTAGATCACCACTCTTGACTAGCATGTATTTTATCAAGCCTTTCAAAAACTCTATCTTTCTTCCAAGTAAAAACTGAGCCAATGAAACCAAGATTAACCAGCTTCAGTTAAAGCTTCATTAAAGTTGGACATAATTTTAGGATCCACAGCTCTAACACTTATTTTTAGTAATACAAGTGATCACGATGAAATCCCCTTCAACAATCCAATTACTATTTGAATTATTACAAATTAAAATTAGTTGTGTCCAAAAATCTTTCCCAACAGAATTGTTGCAACCAGTATAAACAAAAGTAACACACTCCTGTAAAAAGTCCATACTAAATTGTATGTGTAGAAACAACTACATCGCTATTTCTTTCTTTCAAAATAACCAAATTTTATAGTTAACACTAGAAGTAAAACAATATTTCCCCAAGGATCTCAAAATATGTTTTTAGTTAGTTGTGGCCAGTGGTTTCAAAAGAGTAGAACACCAAAGATAATGAATCCTTACAATGTTTTTAAGTCCATCAAGGGAAGAAGGATCTATAATTCCTTTGATATTCTAGATTAAGTATTTGATCATTATGAGTTGGCTTACCCTTCCTAGTCGTGCTAGGAAGGATAGCAGCTCCTTCTAAATCAGAGTCAATTAATAATATTATTATCCTCCAAATTTCTAAGCTTCCAGCTCCTCTTCTTTTCCCTTCAAGATCTTTGCACACACCATGCTTCCTCAAGTTCTTGTCTAGCCTTATCAAGTGCTTCATCAACATGTGTGCTTGCCTGAGCACCCTCCACAACATCAATAATTAAGTAATGTGTCTCCACAAAATATCGACGTCCTCAACTATTTGTGACGGATCAATTGCTAAAGTATGAGGATTGAAAACAACCTCATCGTTCTGTGGAACCTGCATATCAACCCCATCACTAACATCCAAATCATTGGTAATCATCACAAAGTCTACCCTTGTTTCTTTTATCAACCTCTAGTGCATCGTTATGTTCTTCCATTTTAATCACTTTATAAGTGGTACCCATTTGTGAATCTTTTTTAAGTTGTAACGTAGCTTGATTAAAAGCATTGAACCCATCTTCCTCATACATATTTGGTGGAGGGATTTTGACTCCGGGTTCAAAATGTAACATTGTTCAATTAAGTGACCAAACATTCAACAATTTCCACAGTAATGGGTACTGTATTCTATAATGACTTTCTGCCAAAAATCATTTTGTGTTGATCTAATTCAAACTTTTTCTGCTACTGGTTGAGTAATATCTCTCTCTATTAGAATATCGGCAACCTACGGGTTAGATTATAAGTAGGTATATCCAATTTCATAGGTCACCAGAATATGACACCAAAGCAGAAAGAAATTTCATGGTTGAACAACTAAAGCTTCAAACCAACTAAACGAGGACAATTGGAGAAGACTTCAAAATTATTTTCATTTTGGGAAGACCATACACAAATTTCCACAACAAAGCAAATTTAGAAGGCAGAACAAGCGCAGAGCTATCAGTTTTAGGGATAAATATAGCGGGGTTTGCCATTTTTCTTAACTGATTTCTGTATAAAAGGTTGATGTCAGATCCATCAAATGTGTCATGATAGGCTTGAGGAAAAACATAATTTTTTGAATCGACCATAGGAGCAGTGGTCCATGGTGCAAATATGTTCTCAAACGACAATTTAGCCATTAGCATCAATGCCACTAAACCAAAAAAATGATACAGATCTAAAGAAACTGAACAACAGACACCATACTAAAAGACGAATACTAAACCAACAAAACAACCAACATGAAAGAAAAGCCAGAAGAACGAAAGAGGAAATGAAAAAATGTGGGAAACAAGGACCACTATAGAGATCAAATGGAAACGTAAATAATAGAAACAAAACACAAAACACCAAGTGAACCTTGCAAAAAAGTCAAGTGAAGAACAGATCAACAGAAAGACCTCAAATGAAGCACCTTAAAATTAAGAAAAACAAATAAAAATCACAACAGCCGCAAGAACCAAAGTCAGAGGATAGATCAAACTGAAAAATGAGCGAAGAAGACAGGGAAACAAGAAAGATCTCACCAACATAGTGAAACTGAAGCCCAAGATCCAAGAATCCTGTTCGCTGGAGCTTCTACACCATCATGTCAGGAGCTTGGCTTCACATGCTGTTGACCTCATTTTTGATGAGGTCTTCCCTTCTTCTCTTTAGTACTTAGGATCTAGCCTTAGGCTTTTCCTTTGACTATCTTAGAGGACTAGAATTGGGACCCACCACCTAGAAATTCAAACCACTTCTTAACTCCCTGCAAACTCCACAAACTTGATCTGTAGACCCCTAATCACCTAGAGGGTTGAGATCAAATGTGGAAGTTTAAAGGATGAGTTCCTATAGGACTCTCCGGCCTTAGGATCGCCACAGGTGACCCGGTCCGGTGAAGGGTCGACTTGCACACACACTACACCTGTGCACTACACTTTCACACACCTCTTAAAATCACACCCCTATACCTAACTTGACCTCCCGACTCATAAAGGTGATTCACATGGATGGTCCTTAACCCCTAAGCCCTCGGCTAGAGGGTTAGGAACAACATGGTGAATGCCTCAAATGAGACCCTTCATGGCTCATGTGGGCTTGATGTGGCTTCATGGCTCAACCAAAATGATTTTATTCCACTTACATTCACCTAATCTTCCATTTTCCAAATTTTCAATTTTTGACCCCGAGGACCCTACACCCACCAACCCTACCAAATGCCCTTGAAACTACCCAAAATCCTCCAAAATTTCCAAATTACCCAAAATTCCTCAAAACCATTCCTAAACATTTCCACATCACTCAAATTGACCATTCCTAGCCAAAAATACCAAAAATTCCAAGAATACCTCCCAATACCCTCCAAATACCCAAAATACCCTTCTTAGCCAAAAAATCCAAAAATTCAGAAAATTCCCAGAAAATTCCAGAAAATCCCAAATATTCCCAATTTCATTTTGTTCAACTACACCATGGGCCAATTTTGTCAATTTACCCCACTTTTATCAAAAAGCCCAATTTTGACCTAAACCTAAACCTAGCCCAAATGAGCCCAAATCCTAAAATCAAAACCTAACCAAAGCCAAAACCTCTTTGAAACACTCCCAAAAACATTTCCCAACATTAATTTTACATCAATTTCAACTCTAGCCTAACTTTGGCCCATGGTAGCCCATTTTGGCCCACCTTAGCCTCTTTACCAAAAAGGCCCATATCCAAACCAATTCAAACCCAAATCACCTCAAATTTGTTTCAAACCACTCATGAAGCATCCCTAAACCAAACTCAACAATTATTTGGCCCAAGCCTTTACCAAAATTTCATCCCAAAATCCATTTTAAAATTCAAAAGCCCACTTTCCTAAACCATTTAAAAGCCCATCTAAAACCATTTCAATGAGCCCAAAATTGATTCTAAAGCCCATATGACATTTTCATTTGTCATCCATTTGATCAATATCACCCCTAAGTTTCAAAATCATCAATTAAACCATTCCAAATCAAGCCACATGTCAAATTATCCCCTAAATGTCAAATATTTCTAAAACCCTTTCCATGAAACAAATCAACCTTTTCCCAAGCCAAATGGAGCCATGAACAAGCCATTCTCAAGCCACATGAAGCCATGAGGGCTTTGACTTGTCATTAGTCCATTTATGGCAAGAAGAGGGGGTTCTTTCTTAAACCTCCTTTAACCTTTTTTTACCTTAAGCATGTCACACACTAAACCATGCTTAGCCACCTCACCATGGATGGAGACTTCACCACTCCATGGCAGCTGACTCAACTGATCCTCTCAGCCCAAAATCAGGCCATGGGGAGGTGCACCCAACCCAAACCAATGGGTTGACCAAATTGAAGCCAAAATGACCCCTTCCCCATTCCATTTTGATTCAACCACTTTACACATGGCAGCCACCAATTGCCTTCACAAACATCAAGCCCTGACCCACCTGACCCTGAGGGTGACCCATGCCTGGCCGGCCGGCCACCCAGTCGCCGGAAAACACCATGGCCGAAAGCTCACATGTGAGCCAACATTGGAATTCTCCATTGCTCGACTTGTCCCAACCCAAATGGATAGCATTGCTTCGTTCTTCCCTTGACCTAAGCAGTCGATCCCAACCATTAAACCCCACAGGAGAGCCTCCAGCCATGCCTATTTAAACACCACCCCCTCACGGCCATGAGAAGAGAGTTGCAAAAACCTTGCCAAAACTCGCCAAAATTGTTCCGGACCCCTCCCCATACACGAGCACTCGATCCCCAGGTGAGATCCCCCTGCCATTTCTTCTCTGCGAGCTCGATTTCGCAGTTGAAATCCAAGCCCAAAACCAGGACACTTCTCCACAGTGAGCCAATCCCCAAATTGATTGTCTCTACACCTTCACCGGACCAAGGGAAGGTGTCCACCGATAAAAGCCCCATCTCGGGTCACCCAGCTTGCTCCAGCCTCCGAAGCTTTGTGATCGAGCTGTGGTCGAAGTCCAACTCTAGACAATTCACTGGACCGGGAGACTTCATCCGAAGCTTGCTAGGACCCAATCGAAGGTGCAGCAACTCTCAGATCGAAGCCACACTTCTCTGAGCAAAGGTATGAGCTAATTCTTCATCCCGAGCTTCTGGAGATTCTCCATTTCAAATGCCTTGATTTCAATGCATGTTTACCATATGGATGTGTTCGTCTCTTCAAGACGAATCCATAGAGCATAAGAACACGAAAATCCATTGAGAATCGAGTGAGTTCTTAGGGTTAGAGTGTGGACGGTCACGGGATCACACCAGTCATGGACGATGAACGGATGCCGTCCATTTAATACACGCGCGCACGGATGGCTCAGATGGCGTCGGATCAGAAGACGGTACGAGAACCGCGGGGCCCGGGCTGCTGACTCAGATGGCGGCGTCGAATGGGAGCGCGACGCGTGTGAGTTCGGAGATGCCGAGGATGCGCTGGCGCCGCGTGGATAAGTAGATAAATAGGGGTATTTTCTATTTATTTAATTCCCGTAACTTTAAAAATCCATATCTTTGTGTAGAAAAATCACAAAAATAAAATAAAAATACCCTCTTGCTCAGGTGAACGAGAGGAGAATAATGTGGAAAAGAAATTAATTAATTTTGTCCAAGTATTTTATTTTTAATTAATTATTTACTCTCTGCATACATTTAATTCTCCATGCATGTATACAATTCACCATGGCATGAGACCATAGGGCTTTTGAAGCCTCGAACTTGGGAACATTCCCTGAATTTTCCAAGGTCGGAGGCCATCTCTGTGAAAAGTTATTGATTTTTCAAATTCATGTCACTGTTTTGAGTATTTTAAATCCAATAAATAGCATGTTGTGAAATAAATTCAAGGAAAATTTGGTGATGTTCCTTATGACCGGAGAACCCTAGGAAAAATAGGACTTGAGTTAATTCACTCGGATTAACCCTAATTGGCTTAAACACTCAAAATAGGTCTCTAATTAATTAGAGCTAACCATACATCAAATTGACTTGAAATCAATTCTCCACTGACCTTTAGGATCAGAGGAAACCACCATAAAAATTTGAGGTCAATTGGACTTGGTTAGCCCTACTAAATGGGTTGATTAAGCCACTTAGTCATTTTAAACTTTAAAATTCATAACTTTCAAAATATCTTTCAAAAATTCACCAAATTGGTTTTGGAGTCTCTCTGATATCAGGGGAATTTAAGAAAATTAAAATTTCAATTTTCTAAAAAAGTTGATTTTTAATATTATTTTAATATTTTTAATAATTAAAAAATAATAAAAATCACAAAAATAATAAAATTCACCAAAATGTCACATTTTGAATTTTAATCACTTAGGAACAAACCCCATATTTTTCTTATGTTTCTAGGTTGAGATATTAAATTTTAAAGCCCTAGGATAATTTTAAAATTAAAAAAAAAATGTATTTTCTAGCATTTTCACTAAAATAATTATAATAAATCAAAGAAAAATCAGAAAATTGTAAAATTTGGTTCTCTGAAATCCTTGATATCAGAGAGAATTTTGAAAATTATAAAATTCATTTTTCAACATTTATTTTATTTTTAAATTAATTAACACTCCAAAACTTAAAATAATTCTAATAAATACAATATAATTCAAAAAATCACCAAAATTGGTCCAAGTGGTCCTCTGGTCATTAGGAATGTCCCCTAATTTTCTTAAGGACAGAAACTTTCCTTTGGTCATGTTATCAAATTTTCCTTGAAAATCTCTATTTTCTACTAAAAATAATTATATAAATAAATTAAATACAGAAAAATCACATTTTCTCCTCTCATGTCTTTATTGACATATGAGTGAAGTTACATAAAAATTTCAAGTTCATTTGAGTTCAATTTAGTGAGTTATGAAATTATTAGGCTTAAAGGGCAAAATGGTAATTAAATTTTAACCCTTAATTAAAACTTTAGGTTTAATAAAAAATTAACAAGTAAAATGTTTGATCCTAATCTGATTTGGATGATTGAAATTTAAATAATTAAAGGGTAGAAACCCATTGAGCAATTTAAAATGATTAAACTTTAATTAAATAATTGATTAAATTTGGAAGAATAATAAAATTGGAATTATAAAAATAGGGATATTATTAGGAAGAGATTTATTCTTTAATTTAAAAGTCCCTAAATTAATCATCTCATTAATATTCAACTCTTAATTAAAATGATAACTCAAATTTAAAATATTAAAAGACTTAATCATTAAACAAAAATTAAATCATTAAACTCTTTCAAAATTTCCATTAAAATTATATTAAATTAAATTAAGATTAAAAATTAAATTAAATTAAATTAAATAAATTAAATAAATTAAATTAAATTAAATTAAATTAAATTAAATAAACAAATTAAATTAAATTAAATGAATTAAATAAATTAAATTAAATAAACAAAACTAAATTAAATTAAATTAAATTAAATTAAATTAAATAAATTAAATTAAATTAAATTAAATTAAATTAGATTAAATTAAATTAAATTAAAAATTAAATCAAATCAAACTAAATTGAATTAAATTAAATCAAATTAAATTGAATTGAATTAAATTAAATTAAAATTAAATTAAATTAAATTAAGTTGAATTAAATAACATCACTTAAGAAATAAACCTAAAATAACTTGAACACTATTCCAAACTTAAATCATTAATTTGAACTTAAATTTGAATCACAAATCATTAAATGTCATTTTGCCCTTAGGAACTTTTATTACCATGACTCCTAAATGGAATATCAAATGAAGTGACACTTCACTTATAAGGATATTCAAATGTCCTAGTTACCTGAGCAAGTTAACAAAACTTGAAAACCTTAGACGATCGATTTATTTACACAATTAAATTCATTTGGACTTAAAACAATCCTAGAAGTATTGAAAAGATGTTTAAGATTCTCCTTAAGCACTTCCTCAATATGATAGGATGTTTATAAGAACAATTGAACTTAATTGTTCTTTGATGAAGAAAATCGTCTTCAAACCAAAAACACAAAGAACCTAGACGTCATAAGAAATGACTAGCTATAGGATTAGGAATTTGGTAGAAAACCATAACCCTTACCTTAGCTTTACCTAGGAACTTGCTTAAATATTCTAACTGTGTTTTAAGTGCAGCTTGGGATGACGGGAAGACCCTCCAGGTACGCTTTTATTTTATTGCAATTTACCTTATTGCAATTTATTTAATCGCATCGCACTTACTTTTCTTGCATGATAAACAACAGTTGCATGAAAACCTACACCTTTAGGACAGAAACCAAAACTGAAACCATAACTAAATTAAAAGACACTACAAGATAAAATTCACCTCCACAACATTTCAAAAATATAAAACAACTCAAAATTTAATCACAAACAGAACACAAAACTACAATTACAACTAAATTAAAACGTCTCATTGAATGATCGGGAATACCTCGGATGATGTAACCCACGTGTTGCTAACGGGATTTCCCATGGTCTAAATGAAAGTGCGGAACTCATTTAGTTGAGTTTAGCAAATTCATCTGGACTAAGTGAATTCGATGAAAATAACGGTGCGGGATGACGGAACCGTGGGATCTTAATCGGTTCGTTTAATCAACTTTAAGATCTCGTTTTAATTAAAACATAAAGAACACTTGGAAATTAAGACTTCTCTAAAACCAAACACTTCTCTCATCTCCTGATTTATGACTTCTAAAACTAAACCTGTGCAACAACAAGGAGCTCGGAGCATGGTGGGCAGCACGGCCATCGTCGTCAGCAAAACTTGAACCTGCTTCAGCAAAACATTCTTAGAATTTAAATAACAAAGCCATAGGACTTCGAGGTAGTTTGCCTAGTGCAACATAAATCCTCAACTCTTCGTTAGGCATTCGCATTGCAAATTAAGCCCTAACCGGTCTTAGGATTCCGAGGTAGTCGTCCGATACGACATAAACCCTCATATCTTCCAGGTTATTTGTATGATTCTATCATATAAATATAAGCCCTAATTAATTAAAATTGGCAAGATTAAAACATTAAATAAACATTAGGACTTTCCTAAATCCAAGCCAAACAATAGGATAGTCGGGAGATTATCGAAGTTCACTTCGAATCCGTAATTTCTCCTACTTTTCTTCCTTTGAATTCTCAAAATAAAATGTTCCAAACTTGATCCATTCTTTATTGAAATTCCAAATTTCAGATCCTTTGAAAACTTAAACTTTGAAATTCTTGAGAGCGAATTATTGATTATTATCGAGAGTTTTCTTAGGTGATTCCCGTCACTTAAGATGTAATTAACTATAGGGGCTTGCCCTTATAGGGAACTTTAAGAACCTGAGTAATATAAACCCCGTTTAATGTTTTCATATTAAGCAGTGGAATTTATCGGCTTATAAAATTGGTTCGCGGACCAAACGGATGTCACAAATCTCCTAGTTTATTTAATCGAGCCCCATCATCGAGCGATGTGTCTATTCTTCAGGATAGATACACGGTTTGTGGTGCGGTGCTCGTTTATATAAACTATTCGGGATGTGAGATCGGTTTGATTTCATATCTTAAAATCTTCAAATTTAAAATTATTTTCAAAATCAAATAGTACTTTCTAAACCATATATATATTTAAATTAAATTTAAAATACGCCGACATATTTCTGTAGGCGACCCCCTTTTCAAAATAAAGTATATAACCTAAAAAAAATGCCGACACATGCGAGTGAAGGAGGAGAGTGTCAGCGTGAGAGCCTCGGGCTCGACCAGCAAGAGCGGCGTCGGTAGGAGCTTGGCTTCACTTGCGAGTGAAAGAGGAGAGGGTATAGCCTCCGGCTCGACCAAGCAAGAGCGGCGTTGGCCGGAGCAATGCCGGCGAGATGGACCGGAGATGGGGCACGCCAAGCAATTTTGCGAATATATATATATATATATATATATATATATATATATATATATATATATATATATATATATATATATATATATATTATAAAAGAGCACAATGGCTCAATTTTATTGCTCACAAAAAATAAAGTACAAAACCGGGAAGAAGGTCTCAACGCACGCACCCTACAGAAATCACGAAAAAAGAAAAAAAAATTGGGTCCTTCTTCCAAAAAAAGAAAAAATACAACTCACCCGACCAGACCGACACACATCACAATAAGAACCAACAAAAACTAAGTATCTAAAGCAAACACAGAGTTTAAAAACGGAGGGACAAACTCAGAGACAATGGGCTTCAATAGATTTGCACCAAGCCTAGCAATCCAATCAGCAGCAAAGTTCCCTTCACGTCGAGTATGATTCCAAATCACATTCAATCCTACTGAAAGAGCCTTAATCTTTTTAATCTGTAATAAAACACTCCAATGACAGATTATGTTTAAAGAACAAATATCAAACATAGTTAAAGAATCAGTTTCGAGAATAACATTCACCAACTTCTTATGCTTAGCAATTAAAAGTCCAAAAAGAATAGCCTCAGCTTCAGCAATTAAAGGCGTCGAAGTAACAATAGGAGCAGCAAACCAAGCTAAAATCGATCCATTCCAATCATGGCAAACCCCACCAATACCAGCTTTAGTAAAATTCCAAGATGCATCGGTATTAATTTTCAAAAAAGGCACAAGAGGTTTATTCCAATGAATACTAGATCCAGCAGCATTAACAAGATTTATAGGCAGCTAGAGATTAGAAATCAAAGCACCAATATATCTGTTATTATTAGATTTAAAATCCACTATAGAAACACATTTAGAAATGTAAGAAATAATTTGCCCAGCAACTTTAAAGGAAGTAGCAGTATTCCCTTCATATTTACAACTATTACGGTTCATCTAGATGAACCAAACAGTAATAGAAGGGATACTACTAAAAAACATATGCCCCAAACAATTCCAATCCTGAAACATTTCAATAATGGAATTATAACCATGAAAACAAACAGTTCTACTGCACAAAGTAAAAACTCTCTTCCAAATATCTGCAGCAAAACCACAATTAATAAAAGTATGTAAAATAGATTCCTCATCATTCTTACAAAAAAAAAAACATTTAGAAGCAATCCTTAAACCCTTGAGCTTAAGTAAATCATCGATAGGAATGCAATTATGTAATAGTCTCCAAGTAAAAAAAGATATAGAAGGCTTCAACCATTTAATCCAAAGCCAAGACAGATCATACCCAGCAGTGAAAGAACTAATAGTAGCAAAGGTTTTAGTAACATAATCCCCAATTCTGGTCTTGACCTTAGGAATATCCCTTACAGTATTATCCAAAGGGATGTTAGCAATGAAATAGACATCACTATACTCGATCACAGAGCCTAATTTAGCAAGATTCCAATGGGAATTGTCCCAAAAATCATTAACGATAATATTAATATGCCGAGGGCCAAGCATAACAATTAGCAAGGGCCCAAAAGAAGTCCAGTCATCATACCAGAAAGACAACTTACCAATACCAACATCCCAGCAAATAAATTTCTCCACCAAATGAGAAACCTTGAGCATTTCTTTCCAAATGTAAGAGTCATTAGAAGCAGCAGTAATAGATAAAGGATGATGATTAGCACAATACTTAGAGAAGATAAGGTTAGCCCAAATAGAGTTATTATATCTAAAGTGAACCCAAAGCCTCATATAATTATATTTAATAGAGTCAGAAGTACTTCTAAAACCCAGGCCCCCATTAGAAATGGGCTCGCACAACTTCTCCCAACACTTCCAGTGTAACCCTTTTTTCCTGCAACCATCCCATAAAAAATTATTGAATAAGACTTCAATCTTTCTAATAATAGCCTTGGGGACATTCATCACTTGAATAATATAAAGAGGCATGGAAGTAAGTATACTCTTCAAAAGAGTAATACGCCCCCAAAGGAAAGAAATTTGTTCTCCCAAGAATGAATTTTCATTCTAATTCTATCAACCGATTATTAAACAAAGCAATTCTCTTAGTGGTTCTTGTCTAAAACAAAACCAAGATAGTTAATGGGTAAAACGACCAAATGACAAGAAGTATACTCGGCAATCCACTTTAACTTCATATTACTGATATGCTTAGATCCATAAAAGGAGCATTTAGCAGAATTAAAAAACATACCAGAAGAATTTTGTAAATGATTAATGAGCCTCCAAATCTTCTTAATTGATCTCTTATTAGAATTAGTAAAAATAATAAGATCATCAGCATAGCATAGATGAGAAATGCTGATACAACCTTTATGCACAAAATTAAGAGAAGGATTCTCCACATATAATTTATTAATGCACTTTGAGAAATAATCCATAGCAAGTATAAACAAATAGGCAGAAAGAGGGTAACCTTGCTGGATACCTTTAGAAGACATGAAATGTCCGGCAGAATTACCATTAATGATAACAGAATAATAATTATTACTAAGAATTCGTAAATTAAATTACGTAAATCTCGATTGAACCCATGAACATTTAACACATGGATAATAAACTCCCATCTAATCGAATCAAATGCTTTTTGAATATCCATCTTAAAAATAATGTTCCCATCTCTTTTACTCCTATCAAGGTCAAAAAGCAACTCTTGAACAAGTAAGAGCATGATCAATAATAGTTCTGCCTTTAATAAAGGCGATCGATTTAAAGAAATTAACTTACCTAAGACATCCTGAATTCTATTCACAACAATCTTAGAGATAAGCTTAGATATAACAGTATTAATACTAATAGGTCTAAAAGACTTCCAAGAATTAATACTATGTTCTTTAGGAATAAGAACAACATTGGAACATTTAAAAAATTTTGGTAAATCAATACCTTTAAAAAAATCCTGAATAGCACCAATAATATCATTTTTAATAATATCCCAACAATGCTTATAAAACTCAACAGTAAAGCCATCAGGTCCAGCAGCCTTACCATTATCCATACTGTCCAAAGTGAATTTAATTTCAGAAGGGTCAGGAATATAAGTAAAATTAACATTCTTAACATTAACATCAGAGGGAAAAACATCCCAGTTAATCATCTCAAGAGCACTATTATCAGAAGAGAATAAGTGAGTAAAAAAACCAATGCCATCATTAAAAATATCATCTCGATTAGTAAGAACATAACCATTGTCATTCTTAATAGAAAATATAAAATTCATATTTCTTCTATTCTTAATGCAAGCATGAAAATAAGAGGTATTCCAATCCCCATTAATAAAATTAGACTTGCAAGCTTTTTGAGCATAAAAGCTTTCCTCAATATTAATGGCATAAGTAAGGTCCTTTTGAGCTTGAGTAAAAAGATCAAAAGAGATAACATTGTGCTTGGAACAAGATTTCTAAATCATGGATTCTAGTCTCGGCCTCATCAACCAACTCGTTAATATTGCCAAAAACATTCCAATTCCAGCATCTTAATTGTTTAGCAAGATGTTTATGAAGATACCATAATTTCGGCCATGATTAAGATGAGTGTAATTATAAACGAGTTATTACAAGTCCAAGTTAGACTTAATAAACTCCAAAAAATTAGGATGATTAACCCAAGCATTCAAAAAACTAAAGTGAAAACAGACTTTTTTTATGAGTACTATTGAAAACTTTAATTAAGATAGGAGTGTGGTCAGAAGCATTAAAGGCTAAATGCAAAATCTCAAAACTCCTAAACTTATTATACCAACTAGCATTAGCCAAGAATCTATCAAGCCTCTCAAAAACATTACCTCTGTGCCAAGTAAAAGCACTACCCGTATACCCTAAGTCAAAAAGTTCAGCATCAAGGATAACAGAATTGAAGTTAGAAATAAGATTAACATTAGGATAAACACCACCTTTTTTCTCATCAACAGAAGAAATCATATTAAAGTCACCCCCAACAAGCCAAGGGTCCGACATAGGACTAATAGACCTAATAAGATTCCATAAGCAGATTCTATCTTGCTTAGTGCAACCAGCATAAACAATAGAAAAATGAAAAGAAATGCCAGAATAAGAGATAAAAACATGCGATAGCGAGCATGATTAATAATCACATCAACAGTGATAAAATCTCTCCAAAAGAACCAAATCTTATTATTAATATTGGCCATAAACTGAAAATTACCAATTTTTTGAACATATTTAGAATTATTTATAGGATTAACTAAGGGTTCAAGAATACCAAAAAAATTCAAATGATTTTTCCTGATAAGGCTCCTTAGCCTATTAGAGGCATCACTTTTAGAAACACCTCTAATATTCCATATCATAGTGCTATAATTCATCATCAGTTTTCATATATAACATTGGTTTGGCAGCTGAGGATAGAGAAGCTCTGCTAGGGTTTTGATGGAGTTTGTAGTTGGCGGCTGGGCCTTGGACAGGGTTGTTGATAGGAACAGATTGGTGGAAGGTTGATTTTCTCTCCTCTTTTGCTGGTGTGACTAGTTTTGGGGGTGGTTGGACCTGTCTTGAACTTTCCGGGCTCCTTTTTTTCAAATTTGGCTACTGTTCCATTGGCTGGTGGAGCTGTAGTGGTTTTGGTCCTTGTACTGGGTGGCTGCATATTCTTCTTCTGCTGAGTTTCTGTTTCTTTCCTGGCTTTGTGATTGGCTTTCTCTGACTGGTTTGCTGTGAAGATTGGTTTCCCTAGTCTTTCTAGGTGAGCTGCCATCTTCATGGCTCATAAATTTCCTATTGAATCCAGCACTAATGCTATGTGGGCCAAGGCCACATATGCTGGTGTGGTAGGTAGTGGAGTAACTCCTTACAAGAATTATGATCACCTGGTGTTCCCCCAGGCTTTGCATGATATAGCTGCTGGAAAGGGCTGCAGCCCTTTTATTAAACCTGTGGGAACTAAAGAAGGACAACCATCTGTCCTTTTCTCCAAGCAAGACATGAAGACACTTTCAGATGCTATTAAATTCAGCTTAATTGGGAAATTCCAAATGGGACATCCTAAAATGGATTATGTGAGAAAATTTTTTGATGAACTCAATTTGGTGGGGTCTTGGAAGCTAGGAATACTTGATGGGAGACATTTGCTCATAAGGTTGTCCAATGAGGAGGACTGTGCCAGGTTATTTGGTAAACAATCTGTGTTAATAGTTGGAACATATATGAAGTTTATTAAATGGACACCAGACTTTGATCCTTTAAAAGAGCCCCCTATCATACCAATGTGGTTTAAGTTTTCTGATTTGCCAATACAACTGTATCATCAAAATGCTTTATATAATATTAGCCAGGCTTTGGGCACCCCCCTCAAGACTGACACCCACACTTTTGATATGGCCAGGCCTGCAGCAGCTAGGGTGCTAGTGGAGAGGGACATTACCCTCCCTGACATCAAAAAAATATGGGTTAGAACTGATGAGGACTTCCCTGAGGAGGGCTTCTGGCAGGAGACAGAGGTGGAGTTCAAGCCCTTGTATTGTCAACATTGTAGAATGTTTGGGCATATACAAGATAAATGCGACAGATTACACCCATCCATTAGAAAGAGAACTGCTGAGAATATCAAAGAGATAGGGACAGGGGGCATTAATACTGCTGTGGGGAAGAATGATCCATCCTTGACAGGTGGACCTGCCATTGATATGTCTATACCAGACACTAATGCATCTGCTGAGGTGCGGGATGTTTCTGAATTAATGTTGAAAAATGGGGACAATTTAAATCATGTTCCTGTTGAAATGTTGAAAAATGGGGACAATTTAAATCCTGTTCCTGTTGAAGAGTTGGCTACAAATTTACCTAATGCTGAATTGGTTCAGTCAGATGATGAACAGGAGCTGCCAATAGAGAGATCTCCTGCTTTCACTAGCCCACTAGCTCAGAAAATGGCTAATACAGAATCTGATGATGAGCCAGATTTCACAAAGGCCAATATAGGCATGGTGGCAACTGATCTCACTAATGAATGGCAAGCTCAGAAAAATAGCAAAAGGAGGAAGAACAAGATTGAATTACAAGGACTGTTAGGTTTGCAGCATTCTGGTGATCCCCCAGCTCTCCCTAAAACAAGGGGGAAAAGAAAGCGCCTTTCTCAATGATAAATTTTATGTTTTGGAATATAAGGGGATAGCTCATCCCTCATCTTTTAGTAGAATTAAACAACTGGTACATTTTCATTATCTGTGGTGCTTTGCCATTTTGGAGCCCATGGTTAAAAAGAACACAAATATTATCACCAAATCCTTTACTAACTTCTCCTAACATATTAATGTCTCGAATAAAATTTGGGTGTTTGCTAGAAAAGAGCTGAATTGGTCTGTGCTGATATATCATAATCAATTTACTCACTTGAAATTCTCAATTGGTAAGCAAATTGGGTTTGCAACTTTCATTTATGCCAGCAGTAATTATAGGCAACAACAATTGTTATGGAATGATTTGCTGCACATTGCCCAGCAGGTGAACTCCTTCTGGATACTAGGGGGAGATTTTAACTTCCTCACCACTACTTCTGAGAAAAGAGGAGGCAGTCCTCCTTTAGCCTCTTATATAAACTCCTTCAACCAATTCATAATTGATGCTGCATTGTTTGATTTAGGTTTGCAGGGCCCTTCCTTCACTTGGAGGAGAGGTAATACTTGGGAAAGATTGGATAGGATGCTGGGAAATTCTCTTTGGCTTCAGACTTTTCCTTATACCAACATAACTCACTTATCTATGGCTGGATCTGATTATACACCCATTATTTGCTCTATAAGGAATGTGGAAGGGGGAGGGGGAAGCTTTAGATTTCTGAACATGTGGCTACTCCACCCTGACTTCCTGACTGAATTGAAGAATTGTTTGAAGCCTCTGATGGGGCATTCTCCATGGGGCAACCTTTGGAGTTTACACAAGATGACTGCTAAGCACTTCACTCAATGGAACTGGGAAAAATTTGGAAATCTCCATGACAACATTTGCAAAGTAGAAGAGAAAGTCTCTCAAATAGAAGCTGATCTGTTAAGGGGGAACAGGTATGAGGGGGATCTGCAATTGGCACATGATGAACTTTTGGCACAAATTAAATACCAGGAAGCCTTTTTTCAACAGAAAGCTGCTTCCTCTAAATTCTTTGCAATAGATAGGAACACCAAATACTTCCATGCCTTTATTAACTTCAAAAGGAAGTGCAATATGATTCTCTCTATTACTAAAGCTGATGGGTACAAATTAGTGGAAGCTGATGCCATTGCTGAGGATGCTATTCATCACTTTCATGAGCTCTTTACTCAGGTTCCTATCTAACCCACACCAATGAACTTTATGTTATTTCAAGATAATATCAATCATGTACAGGGACTCCAATTAACTCAGATTCCTTTGGAAGCTGAAATTAAAACTGCTTTAGATTCCATTGATGGCAATAAAGCTGTTGGACCTGATGGGTTCAAAGCTCCTATCTATAAAAAGGGTTTGTCTATCATTGGCAAGGATGTGGTACAAGCATTGCAGAATTTCTTTCAAGGGTTGGATCCACCAAAGTATTTTAATTCTTTCACCATTGCTCTTATCCCTAAAGACAAGTTAAGACATTCCTGGGGTGATTTTAGACCCATCAGCTTAACATCAGTAATGTCCAAGCTTCTAAGCAAATTTCTGGTGACCAGATTACAGCCCCATCTGAATATTCTATTTATTGCTAACCAGGCAGCATTTGTGAAGGGGAGGAGCATTTCTGATAATATTTTGCTAGCTCATGAGTTGCTACTGGACTTGGATAGGAAGTGTAGAAGTCATAATATGATTTTCAAGTTAGACATAAAGAAAGCTTATGACACTATAAGCTGGGATTTTATTCTCACTTGTCTATCTGCTAGAGGCTTTTCTCCTGACTTTGTGCATCTGATTAGGATGTGGTTGCACTGTAATGCTCATTCTGTTTTGGTTAATGGACAAAGTTGTGGCTTTTTCAGTGCCACTAGAGGGATTAAGCAGGGAGATCCCCTCTCCCCTACCCTCTTCATTCTAGCGTTTGACTATCTTATGCAGATGACATTATTATCTTCTCCAGAGCTTCCAGGGCAGCTGTTAAGGTAGTCATCAAAGTTCTGCAGCAATTTAGCTCAATTTCTGGTTTAGATCTCAATCTTCAAAAATGCCAATTTTTTGTCAGCTCTCATGTTAGTCCCCCTGTGACATGGATTGCTAATTACACTGGTTTCAGGTTATCCCATCTTCCCATCAGCTATCTGGGAGTGCAACTTCTGAAGGGAAGAACTAAGCAAACTCAATTTCAAGATGTAATGGAGAAAATCAAGGCTTAAATCCATAACTGGACTAACTCCTTCCTATCTAATGGTGGCAGAATTACCTTATTAAAAAGCATTCTTCTGGCTCTACCATCATATGCCATGCAAATGTTTTCTATGAAGAAAAGCACTCAGCAATCTCTTGGAAGAATGTTTAACAAATTCTTATGGGCAGGTCAACATAAACAAATCCATTGGATGCCTTGGCAAAAACTGTGCAAACCCCTACAGTTTGGGGGGCATGGTTTCAAAAGCTTTGAACACATGAGTTTTATCAATCTATGTAAGATTTGGATTAGCTTCAGGGCTCAAGACAATCTCCGGGCTAAGTTTATCAAAGGCAAATATTGCAAGCAGGAGCACCCAGCAGTGGTTCAACCCAAACTGGGAGATTCCAGGCTGTGGATTAAACTTCTGAAAAATCAGGGAGAAGGCTGAAACGCTTTTCATCTGGGAGCTGGGTGAGGAGAATATTAACTTCTGGTCGGATCAATGGTGCTGGGGTGGAGATAAACTTTCTCCCACCAATACTAACTTCTCATTAAATACCCGTGTTAAAGATTTTTGGCAGGAAGATCATTGGAATTGCCAGGCCCTTAATCAAATACTGAACAATGAGCAGTTACAACAGATTCATAAATCTACCCTCAACCCTGCTCATAGGGACAGGATGATCACCAAGAATAAGCACTCCCAAAAACTTGCTGCCTCACAAATACTTCAGTTGGGAGGATATTCAATGGGGTGATGAATTTTGGGGAAAGTTGCTGACACCATCCATGTCATTTTTCTGCTAGAGAACAAGGCATAAATTGCTGCCAACTGATGATACCTTAAAGATGGTTTGAGAGGGCCTTCAGTCTGTCTTCTCTGTCATTGCATGGAGGAATCACTTGACCATTTGTTCTTTACTTACCAATTCTCTCAGAAGGTGTGGATGGAGCTGCTGTGCAATCTGAAAATTGATACACTTCTTTTGAGCTAGTTAGAGGTTATTCCTAGCCTAAAGGATTGGCATCAAGTTGATCTCATGGTCATCCCTTGATTGGTTGCTTGGTATGTCTGGATGGGTAGGAATCATGCCAAGTTTGAGGAGAGAACTCATTCCCATGTGCTGATAGCTGCCAACTGTTTAGCCTACATTCAGAAGCTTTACAAATATCATAACCCGAGGGATATCTGTTTGATCAGCCCACATGATAAAGTTCCTGTGGACATCCCTTTGCTGGTTAAGTGTTCTCCTCCCCCCAGCCCTTGGCTTAAGGTTAACATTGATGGGAGTTATTGCAAGAAGAAAGCTGGTTTTGGTGGCCTGTTTAGAGATCACAAGGGGAAATGCATGTTATTTTTTCAATCCCCTACCTGGGCTTTGGATGCCTTGGAAGCTGAGGTTATTGCCATTTGTTGGGTAAAAGGGATTGCTCTACATTGCAAGGTGAAGCAACCAGTGGTAGAATCTGATTCCTCTAGGAGCATTATGTATCTTCAAAATATTAATCCTGCCCCTTGGAATATCAGTAGATGGATTGGCAGTTTTACTAATTTCCATGATGTCATGCAAATTGAATTTCTCTATGTCCCTAGGGAAGCCAATGCTCCTGCTCATTGGTTGGCCACTCAAGCATGTTTGATTGAAGATATAATTATTGATGTAACTTCCCCACCCCCCTTTAGCCTTTTTTCTTCATGGTGACATTTTGGGTCTACCATACATTAGGCCTTAGTTTGTAATATCTTTTATTAATAGATTGCTTGCCACTGACAAGTTTTTGGTATATATATATATATGGTCTTCTCTCTGGTGGCGCTTCCATGCAGCCTAGGGCTGCAACCTCAATGGTAACTTGGCTTCTTCTTCTGGTTTAGATCTTTTGTTTACTTTGGTTTTATGGCCATGAACTATTTTTTGCATCTTTTGTTTACTTTGGATTTATGGCCATGAACTACTTTTGCTGGTGGTTGGAGCCTCCTTCACCCATCTTTCAAATTTTAACCATTTCATTGGGTTACTGTTCCATTTCTGCCTTTTTTATGGAATCTGCTTAAGTGGGTTAGAACCCTTATTTGGGGCTTAGAAACATTTCCTTTACTGTTGTGGTGGCCAAAAATGCTGACGTTAAGTGTAGATGTGTTGAACTTGGCTTTTTCCTCAATGGTATCATGATGCCTTTGAAGGGAGGGGGATTGTGCCTTTGTTAGAAAAGCTAGCCACAAGGGTTTATCTCTGAAAATGGTATTAATCTCTTAGCTGGTAATTGTAAATTCACTCTGGTTTGTAAATTCCAACTGGGTCACCCGGAGGCGGAGTTATTAAGGAGAGCCTTTAAGGATTTAAAACTTTCTGTTGATTGGAATGTAGGGCTTTTTGATCGAAAGCATGTAATGATTCGACCTAAAAATGAGAAGGGCTATGCTAAAATATTCTCAAAGAAATACATGAAAATTGAAAGGAAATTTATGAAACTTCTTAAATGGACTATAGACCCCACACAAGAACCCCCATTGTACCTATTTGGTTCAAATTCCCAGGGCTTAAATTACATTTATTTAACCATTAAATATTATTCTCGTTAGGTGCAATACTTGGAAGACCTATGAAGCTTGATATCCCTCCCTATAATTTAACCAGACGCTCAGCTGCTAGAATTCTGGTTGAGAGAGTCATTATATTTCTAGAGGTGGAAGATATTTGGATAGGTATAACTCAGAATGGCTATTGGCAGCAAGTGGTGATGGAACAATGACGTTGGTATTGTGGCAATTATAAAGGTTTAGGCACAATATGGACAAGTGTTGTAGGCTTCATCCTAATATCATAAAGAATCACCAATCCCACTTTGATGTTTTGGATGAGCAAAACAGATTTAATAGCCAAAGGGAGCCAAAAGATCCTAAAGACACACTAGCTGAGGAGGAAGGAAAAAATAGAGTTGTGGCTGAGGACATCCAAATTCTAGAGAAGGAGGGGTATAAAGATAATGATGCTAGAAAAACACTAGGATTACAACAAACTGAGGAAACAGGAAAGTTGACATGGGATGCTTTCATTCTGAGGAGGAAGAGCCAAATGTTGAAGTTTAAATTCCTTGTGAGAATGCCACTGTTCTTGACATAAAACAAGCAGGTTCTTTAAATCAAAATGAGAATCAAACTACATTCAACTTGATGACCGCATTATAGCTAAAATGGGGCAAGCCTTAGAAGAAGAGTTGAATGTCCAAAAAGCAAGGAAAAAGATAAAAGGCTTATTGTAACTCGAAATCTACATGATGATAACTTCATTGTGACAGGAGGCAGCTGTTATAATCTAAAGATTGACTCTATCTCACTAGGCGGTGGGGTGGGGGGTGGGGAGGAGAGGGGGTGGGTTTGTGTTGGAGGGAAGGTATTTGAAGGCTTCCCACCAATATTAGACTCCTTTGCTAGAATGTTAGGGGAATGGCGAATCCTAGCTCACTTAATTGACTCTTACAACTCAATAGGATGTATAAACAATGGTGCTTTGCTATATTTGAAGCTATGATAGCCAAAAATACAAATGAATCACTGAAAAGCTTTTTGGTTTTCAATACTTTGGTGGGAAGGTGTTGGAAGGCTTCCCACCATGATTACACTTCTTTGCTAGAATGTTAGGGGAATGTCGCATCCTATCTCACTTAATTGACTCTTACAACTCAATAGGATGTATAAACAGTGGTGCTTGCTGTCTTTGAAGCTATGATAGCCAAAAATACAATAGAATCACTAAGAAGTTTTTGGCTTTCAAGAATTTTTAACATAAGCAATAAGATTTAGCTCTTTTGTAAAAAGGAGGTCACATGGGTTGTGATGGTGGATCATTCTGAATTTGTTCATATTGAATTTAAGAATGAAGATATGGGTGGCTGTGCAACATTTGTTTATGTTGGATGTACTAATCAGGGTAAGATGGACCTTTGGAGGGAAGGGTTGGAAGGGTTCCACCATGATTAGACTCTGTTGCTGGAATATTAGGAGAATGACACATCCTAGTTCACTTAATAGACTCTTACAACTCAATAGAATGTATAAACAGTGGTGTGTTGCTATCTTTGAAGCTATGATAACAAAAAATATAAAAGAATCACTAAGAAGTTTTTTGGCTTTCAACACTTCATTAACATAAGCAATAAGTTTTTTCTCTTTTGTAGAAAGGAGGTCACATGGGTTGTGTTGGTGGATCATCCTATATTTTTTTCATATTGAATTTAAGATTGAAGATATGGGTAACTATGCAACAATTTTTTATGTTGGATGTACTAATCAGGATAAGATGGACCTTTGGAGGGAGCTAAAAGTTATTAGTGAAAATATGGTTGTTACTTGGGTAGTTGGAGGTGACTTTAATAGCATCTCTTCCCCTATTGAATAAAAGGGGGACATAGCATCTGGCCTAAAAAACATGACCAAATTTAGTGGTAATATCAAGGAGACTGATTTATATGATTCAGGATATCAAGGCTCACCTTTTACATGGAGGAGAGGGAAATTATGAGAGAGGCTTGATAGATTTCTTATGACTTACAGTTGGATGCACAATTTTCTATACATAATAACCAGCCATCTTCCAATGTCTAGGTCTAATCACAAACCCATTTTATTAACTATATAAAATTCCAGCTTGCCATAAAACTAACCTTCAGGTATTTAAATGTAGGGTCTGCTCACCCAAATTTTCAGAACGTAGTATTCAATGCCTGACAGGGAGTTGAAGATAGTAATCCTTGGCATAGGCTTCAGATAATGCAAAAAAAGAAAGTTTGTAAATGTTTATAATAGTGGAGTTGGGACAGCTTTGGTAATGTAATCCTCAAAGTGTAGCAGGCTAAAAATTAAGTGAAGAGGCTGGAATGTGATTTTGAAAATGAAAAATTTGAAGAATATGTTTACTTGTATCTAATGAACAACTTTTTTATGCCATTTCATGGCAAGAACGTTTCCTAAGACAAAAGGAAACAACAACCAAATTTGTAGAGGGGAACATGAATTCCATATATTATAATGCCTGTAGAAATTATAGAAGGTATTGCAATTTTGTTCTCAAGGTTCAAAACAAAAATGGGCACTTGATCACTCACTCAGAATTAATTGCAGAAGATGCTGTTGAATATTGCTAACTTGGCTCCCATTCGAGAGTGAACAGTTTAACCATATTCTATTTGCAAGTGATAGTGAAGATACCGAGAGCATAAATATCACTTATTTTTCTCAAGGTTAGCCTTGAACTCCACTGATTGTGAAAAAGCTGTTGGACCTGATGGCTTCACCTCATACTTCTATAATATAAACCTGAAGTATAATTAAAGGAGATGTTATATTGGCTATGCAAACCTTTTTCAAAAGTGATGATCTACCAAACTACTTCTGCACTTAAACTATTACTCTAATCCCCAAAGCTAAGGAGAGAAAGTAATGTGGTCACTTCAGGCCTATCAGTCTGACCAATGTTATCATTAAAATTATAAGCAAAATAATTATCACCAGATTGTAACCACACTTGCTTCATTTAGTAAATCCTAAATAATCAGCCTTTGTGAGGGGAAAAAATATTGCTGATAATGTACTACTTACCCAAGGATAATTTCTAATTTGGACAAATCATGTAGAGGTAGTCACCTGATATTTAAATTTGACCTGAGAAAATCTTATGACACTATTTTTTTGGAGTTTAATACTGAAGTAGTCAAAGCCAAGGGTTTCCCAACTAAATTTATTGAACTGATAAAGAGATGGCTTAAAAACAATGCATATATCATTCTTCTCAATGAAAATACATAGGGATTCTTCAATTATAGCAGACGAATTAAGCAAGGTGATCCTTTGTCTCCAACCATATTCATTCTTGCAATTGACTGTGTTTCAAGGATGTTGAACCATGTACAATCTGACTTAGTCTATACAATAATATTATCAGTCAGTTGGCCTATGCAGATGATGCAATTGTAATCTCAAATGCCACAAAAAATGATGTGAAAAACATTTACAAATGTCATATGAAATTTTAGTAGACATTTAGGATGAGTTTCAACAAGCAGAAATGACAAGTAGTATTTTAGTAAAGGGTCAAGATCCTTAATAAACATTGGATTAAGGGAACCACTGGCTTCATTTCTTATGTTCTTCCTCTATAGTATATGTGTTTACAACTTATAAATGGTAAAAAAGGTAAATTTAATTTGAAGAGGTTATTGAGAAAATTAATGATCAGCTAAATTGTTGGACAACTTCCTTTTGTCTCATGGTGGTAGGATTACATTGCTGAAAGTATTCTCACATCCTTCCCCTCTTATATTATGCAGATGGTAACCATGAAGAAGAGTACAAAATTAGTTTTGGAAAGAAGTTTCAACAGAATCTTGTGGGCTGGTCAAAGGAATCAAATGCATTGGTCTAGTTGGCAGAAGGTGTATAAACCAGTAGATGCAGGAGGGCTTGATTTTAAAAATTTTAAACATCTGAGTCAAATAAATTGCTGTATAATAAGGATTAAATTCAGACAACAGAAATCATTATGGTAAAATTTCATGCTAGGCAAATACTATAAAGAGAGACACCCTACTACTATTACAAGGAAGTTGGGGGATTCTAAAGTTTGTGTTAATCTGCTGAACAACAAAGACAAAGATGAATATTTATTCACTTCGGAGCTGGGTAATGGGCAAGTTAACTTTTGGCTTGGTAACTTGGCTCTGGAGGGAAAGCTTCTCAGATATCAAAAGGGTGGGAGTACACATAAACTCAAGGTTGTTGACTGTTGGAAGGAGGATTAATGATGCTGAAGTATTTTGAACTCTCTGATTGACAGGGAACATATTCCACATATCACCAGTATCCTTTTTAATAGAACCAAGAAAGAAAGAATAGTAACTAAGAACACCAAGAGACAACATCTATCCCAATATATTTATCAGAAAAACACAGCTGGAGGGGTGTTCGCTAGTAGAGATTACCTGGAACGGATTCCTAAATTCATCAGTTCAGTTCTTCTATTGGAGGTTGTTTCTAAACCTACTACCAACTGATGATATCCTCAAATTGAAAGGGTTAAAGGGACGCCCTTGTCGTATTCTTCATAAACAGAAGGAAGAGATACTAAAGCACCTTTTCTTTACCTGCCACTTTTCACATCTAGCTTAGAGAATGGTGATTGCACAACTCTCAATTAATACATTGATTTTGGGCCAACATTAACTTAAGATTTTTAGACTAATTGACATATTGAAAAAGTTGCACCTATTCCATTCATCATTGCCTTGCTTATCTGGATGGCCAAAAACAACCTGAAGGTTGAACGTGGGGTGCTGTATGAGTAAAAGGTGGTCAAAAATTGTATAGCCTGTATCCTAAAACTAATCAAGTACAGTAAGTTTCCAGATATATGCCACATGCAGACTCACAGGGTAACTAGCTTGATGGAGCTAAGTTCTTTAAAGTACAATGGAGGAAATTAACAACATCTTGGATCAAGGTCAACATAGATGGAAGCTTTAGTCACGAGGAAGCGGGTATTAAGGGTGTATTCAAAGACTGCTCATGGAATTTTCCTTTACTTTTAGTCGCCAATTTTTGTGATAGATGCAATTCAAGCTAGAGTACTAACTGTCTTCTGGGTCTTAAAATTGGCTGTCAAGTGGAACTGGACGTTTTTGCACATAGAACTAGATTAGCTTCTACTATTACAAATACTTAAAGGTAAGGTAGAGTCCCCTTGGCATCTTTTACACTAGATAAGTAGAATCAAATCCCTTTACTTCAATCTTCAAACTATCTGGACATTTATTCTAAGAGAGGGGAACAAATCTGCTAACTGGCTTGCTTATTTGGATAACCACATTGAGGAATTTCTTGTAAGTAATTCTCCTAATTATTCCTTTTCCTTACTTTTTCATGGGGATAATTTGGATACCCCCTTATTTAGACATTGTTCTCTGCCATCAACATGATGAATCCATCCCTCATCTATATTTTAACTGCTCCTTTTCCGAACTCGTATGGTCGCATCTAACCAATAGGTCGGAAGAACCATACTTATTCTTTGGGAAGATATTCATACACTTTGGATGAATAGGAAAATCGAAGGTTAATACTCTACACTTGCATTGTGATGTGGTTTCGTGGATGGCCGAAACGATTGCCAAATTTGATGGGATAGGCTGCTACTTGTGGATAAAGTAGCCAATAAGCGTAAAACATATCTACACAAAATCATTAAACACAAGGGTTTCATCAATACATTGCTTGTCGGCATATTTTTTAGGTTGAGTGTTGTATTTTTAAAAGAGAGTCGCCTACAAAAATTGTCGGCGAATTTTAATTTAATTTAAATAAATAATTTGAAAAGTAGTATTTGATTTTGAAAATAATTTTAAATTTGAAAATTTTAAGATATGAAATCAAACTGATCTCACATCCCGAATAGTTCATATAAACGAGCGCCGCACCACTGAGCCGTGTATCTATCCCGAAGAATAGACACCTCTGCTTGATAATGGGGCTCGATTAAATAAACTAGAAAGGTTTGTGACATCCGTTTGGTCACGCGAACCAATTTTATAAGCCGACAAATTCCCTCGCTTAGTATGAAACTATTAAACGGGGTTTATATTACCTGGGTTCTTAAAGTTCCCTATAAGGGCAAGCCCCTATAGTTAATTACATCTTAAGTGATGGGAATCACCTAAGAAAACTCTCGATAATAATCAATAATTCTGCTCTCAAGAATTTCAAAGTTTAAGTTTTCAAAGGATTGGATTTTGGAAATTTCAATAGGGAATAGATCAAATTTAGAACATTTTTATTTTGGGAATTCAAAGGAAGAAAAGTAGGAGAGATCACGGATTCGAAGCGGACTTCGGTAATCTCCCGACTATCCTATTGTTTGGCTTGGATTTAGGAAGGTCCTAATGTTTATTTAATGTTTTATTCTTGCCAATTTTAGTTAATTAGGGCTTATATTTATATGATAGAATCATACAAATAGCCTAGAAGATGTGAGGGTTTATGTCGTACCAAACAACTACCTCGGAATCCTAAAACCAGTTAGGGCTTAATTTGCATAACATAATTATGCAAATGCCTAACGAAAAGTTGAGGATTTATGTTGCACTAGGCAAACTACCTCGAAATCCTATGGCTTGGTTATTTTATTCTAAGAAAGTTTTGCTTGAAGTAGACTCGGGTTTCTGCTGATGACGATGGCCGTCGCTGCCCACCATGCTCCGAGCTCCTTGTTGTTGCAGAGGTTTAGTTTTAGAAATCATAAATCGGGAGGTGAGAGAAGTGTTCGGTTTAGAGAAGTCTTAATTTCCAAGTATTTTTTATGTTTTAATTAAAACGGATCTTAAAGTTGATTAAACGGAACCGATTAAGATCCCACGGTTCCGTCATCCCGGCACCGTTATTTTCATCGAATTCACTTAGTCCGGATGAATTTGCTAAACTCAACTAAATGAGTTCCGCACTTTCATTTAGACCGTGGGAAATCCCGTTAGCAACACGTGGGTTACATCATCCGAGGTATTCCCGATCATTCAATGAGACGTTTTAATTTAGTTGTAGTTGTAGTTTTGTGTTCTGTTTGTGATTAAATTTTGAGTTGTCTTATATTTTGAAATGTTGTGGAGGTGAATTTTATCTTGTAATGTCTTTTAATTTTAATTATGGGTTTCAGTTTTGGTTTCTGTCCTAAAGGTGTCGGTTTTCATGCAATCGTGGTTTATCATGCAAGAAAAGTAAAGTACGGTGCATGTAAGTAAATTGCAATAAAGTAAATTGCAATAAAGTAAAAGCGTACCCGGAGGGTCTTCCCGTCATTCCAAGTCGCACTTTAAAATACGGTTAGAATATTTAAGCAAGTTCCTAGGTAAAGCTAAGGAAAGGGTTTATGGTTTTCTACCAAGTTCCTAATCCTATAGCTAGTCGTTTCCTATGACGTCTAGGTTCTTTGTGTTTTTGGTTTTAAAGACGATTTTCTTCATCAAAGAACAATTAAGTTCAATTGTTCTTGTAAATATCCTATCATATTGAGGAAGTGCTTAAGAAGAATCTTAAACATCTTTTCAATATTTCTAGGATTGTTTTAAGTCCAAATGAATTTAATTGTGTAAATGAATCAACCGTCCGAGGTTTTCAAGTTTTGTTAACTTGCTCGATGAACTAGGATGTTTGAATATCCTTATAAGTGAAGTGTCACTTCATTTGATGTTCATTTAGGAGTTATGATAACTAAGGCTTCTAAGGGCAAAACGATATTTAATGATTTGTGATTCAAATTTAAGTTCAAATTAATGATTTAAGTTTGGAATAGTGTTCAAGTTATTTCAGATTTATTTCTTCGTGTCTTAAGTGAGGTTATTTAATTTAACTTAATTTAATTTAATTTAATTTATTTTAACTTATTTAATTTAATTTGATTTGATTTAATTTAATTCAATTTAATTTATTTGATTTAATTTCTTAATTTAATTTAATTTAATTTTAATTTAACTTAATTTAATTTTTAATTTGATTTAATTTAATTTAATTTAATTTAATTTAATTTAATTTAATTTAATTTATTTATTTAATTTAATTTAATTTAATTTAATTTAATTTAATTTAATTTAATTTAATTTAATTTAATTTAATTTGTTTATTTGATTTAACTTAATTTTAATTTAATTTAATGCAACTTTTAATCTTGATTTAATTTAATTTAATTGAGATTTTTTTTGAAAGAGTTTAATGATTTAATTTAATTTAATGATTAAGTCTTTTAATATTTTAAATTTGAGTTATCATTTTAATTAAGAGATGATTAATTTAGGGATTTTTAAATTAAAGAATAAGTCTCTTCCTAATAATATCCCTATTTTAATAATTCCAAATTTATTATTCTTCCAAATTCAATTAATTATTTAATTAAAGTTTAATTATTTTAAATTACTTAATGGATTTCTATCCTTTAATTATTTAATTTCAATCATCCAAATCAGATTAGGATCAAATATTTTACTTGTTAATTTTTATGAGACCTAAATTTTAATTAAGGGTTAAAATTTTAATTACCATTTTGCCCTTTAAGCCTAATAATTTCATAACTCACTAAGTTGAACTCAAATGAACTTGAAATTTTTATGAGACTTCACTCATATGTCAATAAAGACATGAGAGGAGAAAATGTGATTTTTCTGCATTTAATTTATTTATATAATTATTTTTAGTAGAAAATAGAGATTTTCAAGGAAAATTCAATGATATGACCAAGGGAAAGTTTCTGTCCTTAAGAAAATTAGGGGACATTCCTAATGACCAGAGGACCACTTGGACCAAATTTTGTAATTTTTTGAATTATATTTTATTTATTAGAATTATTTTAAGTTCTGGAGTATTAATTAATTTAAAAATAAAATAAATGTTGAAAAATAAATTTTATAATTTTTAAAATTCTCTCTGATGTCAAGGATTCCAGAGAACCAAACTTTGCAATTTTCTGATTTTTCTTTGATTTATTATAATTATTTTGGTGAAAATGCTAGAAAATGTATTTTTTTTAATTTTAAAATTACCCTAGAGCTTTAAAAATTAATATCTCACTAAATAGACCTAGGAAAAATATGGGACTTGTTCCTAAGTGATTAAAATTCAAAATATGACATTTTGGTGAATTTTATTATTTTTGTGATTTTTATTATTTTTTAATTATTAAAAATATTAAAATAATATTAAAAATCAACTTTTTTAGAAAATTGAAATTTTAATTTTCCTGAACTCCCCTGATATCAGAGAGACTCCAAAACCAATTTGGTGAATTTTTGAAAGATATTTTGAAAGTTATGAATTTTTAAAGTTTAAAATGGCTAAGTGGCTTAATCAACCCAATTAGTGGGGCTAACCAAATCCAATTGACCTCAAATTTTTATGGTGGGTTCCTCTGATCCTAAAGGTCAGTGGAGAATTGATTTCAAGTCAATTTGATCTATGGTTAACTCTAATTAATTAGAAGCCTATTTTAGGTGTTTAAGCCAATTAGGGTTAATCTAAATGAATTAACTCAAATCCTATTTTTCCTAGGGTCCTCTGGTCATATGGAACATCACCAAATTTTCCTAGAATTTATTTCACAACATGCTAATTTTTGAAATTAAAATACTTAAAACAGCAACATGCATTTGAAAAATCAATAACTTTTCACGGAGATGGCCTCCGACCTTGGAAAATTCGGGGAATGTTCCCAAGTTCAGAGGCTTCAAAAGCCCTATGGTCTCATGCCATGGTGAATTGTATACATGCATGAAGAATTAAAACAATGCAGGGAGTAAATAATTAATTAAAAATAAAATACTTGATGAAATTAAATGATTTCTCTTTCACATTATTCTCCTCTGTTCACTCGAGCAAGAGGGTATTTTTATTTTATTTTTATGATTTTCCTACACAAAGATATGAATTTTCCAAGTTTAGGGAATTAAATAAATAGAAAATACCCTATTTTTCTATTTATCCACGCGGCGCCGCGTCAACCTCGGCAGCTCCGAAATGCCGCGTGGCGCGCTCCCATTCGACGCCGCCATCTGAGTCAGCAGCCCGGGCCCCGCGGTTCTCGTACCGTCTCCTGGTCCGACGCCATCTGAGCCGTTCGTCCGCGCGTGTATTAAATGGACGGCATCCGTTCATCGTCCCCAAGTGTCCTCACCCGAGAGCCGTCCACACTAAATCCTTAAGATCTCACTCGATACTCAACGATTTTTATGTTCTTATGCTCTATGGATTCGTCTTGAAGAGACGAACACATCCATACGGTAAACATGCATTGCAATTAAGGCATTTGAAATGGAGAATCTCCGGAAGCTCGGGATGAAGAATTAATTCATACCTTAGCTCCGAGAGGTGAAGCCTCGATCGGAGATGCTTGGCACGTTCGTTGGAGCTGCAGGAGGCTAGGGATGAAGTCTCCCGGTGCAGTGAATTGTCTAGGTTGGACTTCGACCACAGTCGATCACAAAGCTTGGAGTCTGGAGCAACTGGGTGGCCTGGAGATGGGGCTTTTGCTGGTGGACACCTTCCCTTGGTCTGGTGAAGGTGTAGGACCAATCAATTTGGGGATTGGTCCCCTGGGTGGGAGTGTCCTGGTTTTGGGCTTGGATTTCAGCTCTGAAATTGAGCTCACAGAGAGGAAATGGCAGGGGGATCTCACTTGGGGATCAAGTGCTCGTGTATGAGGAGGGGTCCGGAACAATTTTGGCGAGTTTTGGCAAGGTTTGTGCAACTCTCCTCTCATGGCCGAGAGGGGGTGGTGTTTAAATAGGCATGGTCGGAGGGCCTCCCGGGGAAGTTAGGGGCCGGGATCGGCTGCTCATGGCAAGTGAAGAACAGCTGCAATGGCCACCGGGCATGGGGCGACTCAGCAGGTGAGAATTCCAAGCTTGGATTGACTTGGACCTCTCGGCCATGGAGTTTTCCGGCGGCCGGGGTGGCTGGCCGGCGGGCGAGGGTCACCCTCGGGGTCGAGTGGGTCGGGGTCAGGTGTTTGTGCAAGCAATTGGCAAATGCCAAGTGTAAAGAGCTTGGATTGAAATGGAATGGGGGGAAGACCATTTTGGATCTAAATGGGTCAACTCACCCATTTGGGCTTGGTGCACCCCTCAAGGTGGCTTTGGGTCTCGTGGGGGATCAAAGGGATCAGCTTGGTTTGGCATGGAGAAGTCTCCATCCAAATATATTTGGATTAAATTTAGGTTTAGGTGAATCATGATTAAGGCTAATGAGCTTTAGGGATTAAGGAAAGGGGCCCTCCTTCCTACCCAATATGGCATGGTGGAGTGTCCAAGGCTCTCATGGCTCACATGTGGCTCATGCATGGCTTCATGGCTCACTTTTGGCTTGGGGAAAGCTTGGTCAATTTCATGAAAATGGATTTTAGGAATTTTTTGGTAATTTGATGGAAATTTGTATGGAACTTGATTTGGAATGGTTTGATGATGGATTTAGGACTTAGGTAATGGCT
This sequence comes from Papilionanthe hookeriana x Papilionanthe teres, assembly GCA_022702705.1. Taxonomy (NCBI): domain Eukaryota; kingdom Viridiplantae; phylum Streptophyta; class Magnoliopsida; order Asparagales; family Orchidaceae; genus Papilionanthe; species Papilionanthe hookeriana x Papilionanthe teres. Next base: position 116,403,999 of record CM040421.1, on the reverse strand, counting down.
TTGATTAAGTGGATGGCAAATGGAAATGTCATGTGGGTTTTAGGGTAGATTTTGGGCTCATTGAAATGGTTTTAGATGGGCTTTTAAATGGTTTAGGAAAGTGGGCTTTTGAATTTTAAAATGGATTTTGGGATGAAATTTTGGTAAAGGCTTGGGCCAAATAATTGTTGAGTTTGGTTTAGAGATGTGTCATGAGTGGTTTGAAACAAATTTGAAGTGATTTGGGTTTGAATTGGTTTGAATTTGGGTTTAATTGGTAAGTGGGCTAAAGTGGACCAAAATGGGCTACCATGGGCCAAAGTTGGGCTAGAATTGAAGTTGATGTGAAATTAATGTTGGGAAATGTTTATGGGAGTGTTTCAAAGAGGTTTTGGCTTTGGTTGGGTTTTGATTTTGGGGTTTGGGCTCATTTGGGCTAGGTTTGGGTTTAGGTCAAAATGGGCCTTTTTGATTTTGGGTTGAATTTGAGTGGGGTTTGGGTCTAAATTTTGGGCAAATCATGCTAGTGTTTTGTTTATGGGGATGTAAAGGAAGGTTTAGAAAAGATTTGGGGTTAATTGGAGTTGAATTGGGTGAGTTTGGGTTAGGTTTGGGTCATGGGTCCAAATTGGGCTTTAAGGCCAAAAGTGAAATTGGACCCAAATTTCAATCAAATTAAGCTTGGCTTTGGTCTAGATTGGTGTTTGGGATGTTGAATTGCAGTTTAAAATCGAATTGGATCAGAATTTGGGTCAATTGGGTAGGTTAGGTTTGACATTGGGTTTACTTTGGGTTAAAATGGGTCAAATTGGGGGTTTTGATAAAAGTGGGGTAAATTGACAAAATTGGCCCATGGTGTAGTTGAACAAAATGAAATTGGGAATATTTGGGATTTTCTGGAATTTTATGGGAATTTTCTGAATTTTTGGATTTTTGGGTCAAAAGGGGTATTTTGGGTATTTGGAAGGTATTGGGAGGGTATTCTTGGAATTTTTGGTATTTTTGGCTAGGAATGGCCAATTTGAGTAATGTGGAAATGTTTAGGAATGGTTTTGAGGAATTTTGGGTAATTTGGAAATTTTTGAGAAATTTGGGTAGTTTCGAGGGCATTTGGTAGGGTTGGTGGGTGTAGGGTCCGGGGGTCAAAAATTGAAAATTTGGAAAATTGAAGATTGGGTGGATGTAAGTGAAATGAAATCATTTTTGTTGAGCCATGAAGCCATATCAAGCCCATATGAGCCATGAAGGGACTCATTTGAGGCATTCACCATGTTGTTCCTAACCCTCTAGCCAAGGGCTTAGGGGTTAAGGACCATCCATGTGAATCACCTACATGAGTCAGGAGGTCAAGTCAGGTATAGGTGTGTTTTTGGGAGGTGTATGAAAGTGTAGTGCATAGGTGTAGTGTATGTGTAAGTCAGCCCTTCACCAGACCAGGCCACCCAGGGCAGTCCTAAGGCCAAAGAGTCCTATAGGAACTCATCCTTTAAACTTCCACATTTGATTTCAACCTCTAGGTGATTAGGGGTCTATAGTCAAGTTTGTGGAGTTTACAGGGAGTTAAGAAGTGGTTTGAATTTCTAAAAGGTGGGTCCCAATTCTAGTCCTCTAAGATAGTCAAAGGAAAAGCCTAAGGCTAGATCCTAAGTACTAAAGAGAAGAAGAGAAGACCTCATCAAAAATGAGGTCAACAGTTGCACACTGAGCTCCTACCTAATGTTGGAAAAAAAGTTAAGCTGGTTAGATGGCTTCCCCCTACTAACCCAACCATCAAAATTAATACTGATGGCAGTTTCTCTAAGGATAATGCAGGAGTGGGAGGAATTTTCGAAACTCTTATGGTAATCGCCTACTTTTCTTCTATGCACCTGTGAAAGCTAGAGATGCATTGGAGACTGAATTTATTCGCTGTGGAGTATGCTATGCATATTGCCAAAATTGCTAACTGGTCGAATATTTGGCTAGAAGTTGATTCCATCTGTTCTACTTAACATTCTTCAGCAAAGCCGGTCTACTGACCTGGATGCAAGACTATTGGAGAAAACAAATTAATCAAGCTAAACCCACCCATTTTACCTCTTCTTCAATTCCTAGGGAGGGTAACAAAGTGGCCCATTGGTTAGCGATTAGGGGGCCGGATCCCGGCGGGTTTTAGTTGCCTCAGCCCCCCTTTTGATCTTAAAATTTTAATTAATGGAGATAAGCTTCAGCTCCCACATATCGGATTGGAGACACCCCTGTGTTCGATGGAATTTCTTGGGTCTTTGTGGGGTTTTTGTACCAAACCACTTTTTTTTTTTTTAACTTACTTTATAATTATACATATTTACATATGTATACATATATTTTCACTCACCCAAGCTTTTAGTTCTATTGTTTTTTGTGGTCTTTAGGGAATGGCCTCCATTAGGTTTTTTTGTTAGTTGGGAGCATTTCCATCAATGATTTTGTACTCTCCTTTTATTAGTAACATGTAGGGAGCCCTCTGTGTTGCTCCTTCTTTTTTTTTTTTAAAAAAAAAAAATATATATGAATGGAGGCACTTGGCTCTGCTAAAGTTAAGGTTTGGAGGTGATTTCATGTTGATGAAGGTTTTCTCTGATCTCCAGCCATATCTGGTACTCTCTGTCTGCATTATAGGTTATGGTGAGATCCTTTATGAATGTGGTGGCTGGTGGTGCCTCTGGAAGGTACTAGTAATCATCTATTTATGCAGGCTTTTCATGAATCTTTATCTGTTAATGGTGATTTTAATTTTATTAAAAAGTCGGGGAGGAAATTTGGTAAGCCTGCGTTATTTTTCTGGGAGAATGAAAGTTTGCTATTAGCTTCTTTGTGTAACTTGGCTTTAGTTGGTAAGTTCTTTTATGGTCACTCTAAACTATATTTGATTCAAAAAAGTTTGATTTTATGAAATTAGTAGGTTCGTGGAAAATAGGTCTTCTAGATGAGAGACACATTTTGATAGAATTAACTACCGTGGAGGATTATGCCCATATGTTAGCTAGAATGATATTTAAAATCAATAACAGGATCATGAAGTTGTTAAAGTGGTGTATATAGTTTGATCCTCAAGTGAAACCACCTATTATCCCAATTTGGATCAAATTACCAGGGATATATTTTCATTTATTCATTCATGAAGTGTTGTTCTCAATAGTTATTATTTTTGGTAGACCAAAAAAAATGGATCATCCAACTTTTACCTTTTCTAGGCCATCAGTGACGAGGTTACTTGCTGAAATGGATATAACTAGTAACACTCCTGACAAAATTTGGATAAGATCAGCCCATAATGGTTATTCACAAAAGGTTATAATTGAACATCATCTTAAATATTGTTCTAGTTATGGAATTTTTGGTCATTCACATGAACTTTGTTGTCATGCGCATCCAGAATTAATGAATTATATGCCTAGAATAGGTTTATAAATGATCTACCCGATATTTATATTTATAATTATGATATAAAAATTGGCAATGGCGACAAAAACTTTTCTCTGCCGGATATATATTCTTACGATTTTGATATGAAAATTATGATTTATAATGTGGATACTACGCAAGTATACGTATTGTTTATCAAGTAATATAAGACTTTCTGATTAAGCCGCAAGTTATCGAACCCACAGGGAAAGCGAAAAATCTTTAAAGAAATAAGAAAATTATCTTTTTACTTTTTTAATTGGCTTTTGAAAGTATGTTTTGATTTTGAAAAGTTTGATAGTTGATTTCACTCTTTAAATCTTCTTATAAAATTCAAACAAGAAATTAAAATGATAATAACTGTAAACATGGTATGAAAACACTACTAACTAGAATATCTTTTTCTTTCCTTTATAAAGTAGTAATAATTATAAAAGTATTGTTGTGGACATATTTAAATTTGTTGTGATAAATAGAAACAAATTTATTCTTTACCCTTACTTGGTTCTATAAAGAACATTAGTTAATTTGAAATTTTATCATTTTGAACATGGTTAGGCAGGGAAGATACCGGCTCTCACTCTAGAGTTCTCTCATTTCTCTCCACCTGGGGGCTAACTTCTCATAATAAAATTCAAAACTTTAATGCAAATTAGGGGCTTTTAGCCTGTCACACTAAAAATCCTCTAATTTTACTCCCCTTTAAAACATCTTCTAATATATTGCATTCAATTATATGAACTACAATTTTCACCCAAATAATTGTATGTGATTCTTACTAAGACAATACCGCATTGGATCTTACATAATCTCACCAAAAATTTGACATCTTAACAGGCCAAATTAAGAAGTAAATAAAGTTTATAGAATCAATCTTCACAACATCTTCCAACTTTAAAGACATATACATTCCACAACAATTCTTCATGAATTACTACTTCTTCATTTAAAAAAGAAAACGATAAAGTAAACTACTCAAAATGCATTGAGAAAACCAAAACACATTTATTTGAAATTAAAAACCATAAGAAAAACAACAAACACAACAAGTATTAATTAAAACTAAATGTAAGAACAAAAGTAAACACTTATCTGAAAATCCTCTCCACAAGACTCAGGAAGTTCCTCTGAAAATTTGACTCTTCACTAAACTACTTCTCAGAGCAGGTCTCCCAACTCCGATGACTAAGAAACAGACTTCAGACTTCAATAAAAACTAAAATAAAGGAAAGAAAAGAAGTGGGAAGAAGAAGGCTTCAATCCTACCCTTTTCTCTTTTCTACTCTATACTCCTACTCCTAACGAATACAATAAAAACTCTATAAAAACTCTCTTCAAAATGCAATGGAAGAGCCCCTAATTTTTCCTAAGACTCTCTTTAAAAAATAAACCAAAAGGTGCCTTGGTGTCTCTTCAAAATGTGTCCAGATTCGATGTATCCACCAAAGATTGCACCCTTTCATTCAAACTTGCCGCTCAAAGGAATTTATGGAAGTTACCACCAAGAGTTGCATCCCATCCCCTTTGAAAATGACGCCAAATTTAAGTTAATCTCGATTTTTAACTGAGATCCAATTTTTCTTCTTTCATCATAATCACTCATTTTCATCAAACCTGCAAGAAAAACACAAAATACCTTTCATTAAAGTGCAATATCATAAAAAATAGGTATAAAAAGTGTATAAAAATACTATATATTTTAGGTGTATCAAAATCCCCCAAACTTAAAATGTTACTTGTCCACAAGTGACAGTTAATCTCATAGAAAAATTTTAACATGCAAATTATGTAATGAGTTTCTTAGGAAGATAACAAAATTTTGTTCTAGAAATGGAATAGTCAAATTTAGAAAAAATTTCAATAATTAAAACCAACTTAAAGTTTAGAAAGTTCTTACGGAAAGAAAAATGACAAATATAAGTCTCTATCTAATTCAGAAATATTTATAGATTCTTCAAAATATAGGATTAAAACATCTTATTTTTTTCACTTAAAAATCTTTATTTGAAAATAATTTTACTTATTATATTAAAACCTTAAGCTTTAGATTTTCTCTGAACTTATACGTTAAACTTTAGCTATGGAACCAATTATTGATTAGGCCCTTAAATCCTCAAGCTTCTCCTACCATTTTACATACTATTTTTCACTTTTTCTTTTTCTTTTATTTTTTCTTTTTCTTTTTCTGTTTTTTTTTCTAAGCCAAGGATTACTGTATCTGGATAGGCCTTTAATGATTTTGAATTCTACCTTCCATTAAAAATAAAGGTCAGATATATAACTTTCACTTAAAAATCATAATAATAGTATTTGAAAATTATTCTTCAATAAAAGAAATTTAAGCTTTGAAGAATAAAAGTCAAATCTCTTATTTATCCAAAAATATAAAGTTTCTTACTAAAGATAGATAGCTATATTTAACATCTCTTCACTAAGAAAATTTTAACTTTAAGTGTTCCATGATTATTATAAATTTTCAACTAAATTCTTTTATTCATTTCTATATTCAAAATTTTTGTTCCCCTAATATAACTTCATATGCATAATTATTCTCAATCAAGAAATATGATTTATTTTATGTATTCTTGAGAACAAAAAAAATTTTAGGCTTTTGAAATTTTTTTTTTAAATTTCCCCCCAAACTTTAATTTTTAGTTAAGATAAAACATTTAAGCATAATAAATGATACATGGGTGAGAATTAAAGACTAACATAACATGCTTGCAGGAATTTAAATATCTTAAATATGTAAGTATAACAATTTAAACAACAAGAGTAAATGAAATCAAATTTAGTTTTTCAAAAAATTTTCTTTTTATAAAAAGAAAGTAAAAATTTCAAAAGACTTCTACAGTAGTGGAGGTTTTCAAAGCAAATACACACCAACTGAAATCACACTGATATTAGATAGCAAAGGGTAGTGATAGATTTTTTTTTAAAGTTTTTAAGCATGCAGTTTCCTAAATAGTAGTTTCTATATTATTCTCTAATCTCCTAACAGTTTTAGAATTAAAGTACAACCTAACAAAAACTCTAGTACATCATACACATTACAACATTTACTACCACACACACTACACTCAAAGCAACATATAAAACATCAATCCGACAACAATACATCTGAATATGCATAACAGATAAATAGTACAACTACAATCTGCATACTATCAGAGTTCACATCACAACACAATCATCGAACAAAATACTAGAAAAAATACACAATAACACAGTACAACAACACAACAACTAAAACAAACAACATACATCTACTCTTCATCCTCATCATCATCATCATCCTGCTCGTTCCAATCCTTGGATGGCACATAAGGTTTGTAGAATGGATGAGGGGGCATCTCAATACTCTGATCACCTCTCAGTCTATCCAAATAATGCTGATAACTTTCCTTATACTCATCATGTTTTACAATATATCTCTCTACATTATCCATCTTACCATCCATACCTTTCATATGCTCTCGAGTAAGACTCACTTTCTTCAAAATTTTTCTTAATAAACCAGTCTGTGAATCAGTAGATGATGAAGCACTTAAAGTAGTAGCACGAGAAGTAGATGCAGCAGAAGCAGAAGCAGTAGAAGCCCTACCAAATCCTCCTCTCCAGCCAAATTCTGAATGTACAGTGTAAGCTCTAACATTTACACTGGTGATAGGTCTCAAAGGCTAAAGCACCTCTTCCCAGATTTCAAATTTCACTTCAGACCGTTCACATAATGAATGAATTAGGGAAGGAAATCCCATACCTGCAGTAGTGGTAGATCTGGCACAATTCACAATATAATCATAAATGATCGCTTCAATATCTATAGACTTCCCTTGCTGAATGTAATGGTTCAAAACAGCTCTTTCCCTCGTCACTTCACTAGTATGATTTCAAGGCAATAGTTTAGAAGAGATAAAATAATGCCATGCCTTAGAAGTGGCATTTAATTTGGAAGCAGGAAAATTCACTCTTCTATCGTTTGTTATTTTCCATAATCCTCTTCCATCAGTCAAAAGTCCCATTATCTCATCTAACTCTCCCTCCGTAGGATGAAAATTAGAATAAAAACAAAACATAGCAGGAGGCAATTGATAGAAAGTGTTAATTACCTAAAAAAAAAAGTCCACATCTTGCCCCCTAACCATCACCAAATTCTCTTCTGATGTAGGCAAATTCGCATAGAATTCTCAAACAACAGAAACAACAGCAACAACGGAGAAGCAACAGTAGTTCTCCCAGTTCTTCCTAGCAATCATATCTTAAATTACTTCTCCTAGCTTACTGAACACTCTCTCAGGAATCAATTTACATGACTGCAATGCATTGACGTATTGTTCCTCAACCCTCGCACTGAAAAATTTGTCGGAATCAAACTTTGTCTTTTCTCTCGCATGCTTTGACTTTGGAGCCATCTCTAAAAATTCACCATAAATTCTAAAATCAAACTAAACTTGCTAAATTATCTTCCAAAAGATGTCTCCACTAAATTCAAGCAATTTCTTAAGTTTTTCCTTAAATTTTCACCATGAATAGTGATTTTAAGATTTTCCAAAATGTACTCAAAATACATGGTGAAAATAAAAAATTTTTACTTAGGAGTAGTGCTCTTACCTCAAGGAATCCAAATTTACAAATTTTTGTTGAGATCGGCTCTTAAATGGTCTAAATCAAGGATGCCCTAGACTCTCTTTCATGTGAAAACGATGGGTTGAAGATGAACAGGGGAGTTAAAATGGTGATTCATGAGTTTTTAACTGCTGGGAACCAATTTTCGTGAACTGGCGCCTAAGCGCGAACCCTTCAGCCCTTAGCCGCGAAATCTGGCGCTTAAGCGCCGACACTTTGGCACTTAGTCGCTAATACCCAGATTTTCACAAGGTATATGCTTTAAACCACTTCTTTAATCACCCTTAATCTCCTCAAAATAATTATCTCTTCCCTATAAATCTTCCAATATTCCAATTCAAATTTTTAATATTCATCGATTCCAAACAAATTTCACACAAACACAAACTTATATTCATTAAAACAAACATAAAACTTAATACAATCATAGAATTTTTATCCACATACATAGGATGAAATTCTCTAGATATAAGAGACTTAATCTCAAACTGATAAGTTTACATCTCTAGGATGTAACTATCACATCATAAGGCGTAATTAAAACTCAAACATAAACACTAAACACACCAAACAAAACACATAAGAACACTAAACATATTAAACAAAACACATAAGAACATAAAACATATAAGAACAAAGCACACTTAATTCCACTCCCCATTAGGCGGATTATATCCAGGACCACTATTATTCTCGTTTGACCCTTCTAGAATATAAATCTGATAGAACGGACGATAATTGTTCATTCTTATATCTTCTTCTTCAATCCATTTGTTCTTAAAAAACATCGCCTTATCAGCTTCTTCCATGTATCTTGAATGACTAAATTGCATCTTGAGTTACCATCCCTTGTGCTCCAAATGTAAGTTAGTTTCATTGATCTTTGCATCTATTAAAGTCACTCGGGCTTCAATTTTTGCAATCATTTCTGCAATCCCTTGAATACTAATAGTGAGAAATCCATTGAATAACTCTTTAGCACTGTCACTAATGAACTTAATCTTGTCAGAATCTTGCTTCTTCTTAATCTCATTCTCCCAGGAAGACATGATGTACTCAAAATACTCTTCTTAAGATTTAGAAATGAAAATAGGACTTGGGGCAAGTGTTTCTCTTAAATCAAGTTCTTTTTATAGACTTGGGAAGTGCTAAAACTACCACAAGACGTTTTAAAACTCCAAAATAACTTCCAAAACCTCTTCCCCATGATCTAGGCTTCTAGAATCTCATTTTTCACGTTTTTGGTAACTCCGGCGCTCAAGCGCCAACTAGGCGGCGCTTAGCCACCAATGCTCAATTTAGCACAGGTTTGCCAAATGTCCAAATTTTCATTCTGACTCCTCTAAGTCTTCAAATAAGGTCAAATAAACTCTATTTAGTTTAAAAACTCCAAATTACTACCACTAAAAAACATAAAAACAAACCAAACAAAGCACACAAAACAAACATAAAGCAAAGCACACCGATAGTTATGAGTTGCCTCCCACAAAGCGCTTAGTCTAACGTCTTCAGCCTGACAAACCCAGAACTCATTCTGAGTGACCCAACATCAGATTCTCATCAGACTTAGATTGCTCGACTGAAAAATATGGTTTAAGTCTATTTCCATTAAGTTTAAATAATTTTCTAGTCTTAGGATCTTGAATATCCATAGCTCCATAGGAATAAGTTTTCATCACAATAAAATGACCCATCCACCTGGACTTAAGTTTTCCAGAAAATATTCTCAAACTAGCATTGTACAACAAAACTTTCTATCCTGACACAAGATTTTTAGTAATAATCTTCCGATCATGCCATAACTTCATCATTTCCTTATGAATCTTGGCACTTTCATAAGATTCATTCCCTATCTCTTCAAGCACATTTAATTGCAATAATCTCTTCTCAGCAGCATCTTTCAAATTATAATTAAACTCTTTAAAAGCCCAAAATGCTTTATGCTCAAGTTCAATAGGTAAATTACAAGCTTTTCCAAAAATCAACCTATATGGGAACATTCATATAGGGGTTATGTAGGCAGTCTTATAGGCCCACAAAACATAATCCAGTTTGATTGACCAATCCTTCTATTTGGATTAACAGTCTTTCCCAATATTCTTTTAATTTCATGATTGGATAATTCAACCAAACCACTTGTCTGTGGATGATAAACAGTAGCAATGCGATGATTAATATGATATTTCATTGCTAACTTTCCAATAATCGCATTTCAAAAATGATTTCCCCCATCAGTTTTGATTACTCTTGGTATTCCAAATCTGCAAAATATATTCTTCATAAAAAACTTTACAACACTTTGAGCATCACATCGAGGTAAAGCAATAGCTTTAATCCATTTGGAAACATAGTCTACTGCCATCAAAATATAAACATTTCTAAAAGATGGTGTAAATGGTCCCATAAAATCTTATCCCCAAACATCAAATATTTCAACTTCCAACATATAATTGAGGGGTATCTCATTTCTCCTAGAAATATTGCCTACACGCTAACCTCTATCACAATTTTTAATATAAGCATTCACATCCTTAAAAATTGTAGGCCAATAAAATCTAGATTGTAAGATTTTATATGCAGTTTTATCACTTCCAAAATGTCCACCATAATCAAAATCTTGACATTTTTGAATACATTCATAAATCTCTTCCAAAGGTACACATCTTCGAATTATAAGATCCTTTCCTTGTTTATATAAAAATGGTTCATCCCAAAAATAAGTCTTAGCATCAGACAAAAATTTCTTCTTTTCCTGATATGTCAAACCATAGGGTATAATATCACTAACAATAAAATTTACTATGTCTGCATACCACGAAACACGTCACTCATTAACAGTGAACAATTTTTCATCAGAAAAATGTTCATTAATTTCTTCAACATCACAGAGAGATTTTTCAATTTCAAGCATGGACAAATGATCAACAATTTTATTTTCAGAACCCTTTCTATCTACTGTCTCAAAGTCAAATTCTTGCAAAAGAAGAATCCATCTTATCAGTCTCGATCTTGCAACTTTTTTGTTCATTAAGTATTTGATAGCAGAATGATCAGTATGCACAACACATTTAGTTCCAATTAAATATGATCGAAATTTATCAAAGGCAAATACTATAGCTAATGACTCTTTCTCAGTAGTGATATAATTAATTTGAGCTTCATTAAGAGTTTTACTAGCATAATAAATAACTTTGAAAATCTTATCATATTTCTGACCCAAAACAACACCAATAGCACAATCACTAGCATCACACATTAATTCAAAAGGTTTTCCCAATTTGGTGAAATTATTACAGGTGAAATGATTAATTTTTCTTTTAATGTTTCAAAGGCTTTGAGGCAATCATCATCAAAATTAAAAATTACATCCTTTTCCAGTAAACGACATAATGGTTTTGTAATCTTTGAAAAGTCTTTGATGTAACGCATGTAGAATCCAACATGTCCTAGAAAACTTCTAATTCCCCTTACATTGGTTGGGCAAGGTAAATTATATATAACTTGAATTTTTGCAGGATCTACATCCAATCCTTTTTCTGAAATCTGAAGTCCCAAAACAATTCCTCCTACTACAATAAATTGAAATTTTTCCCAGTTAAGGACTAAATTAGTTTCTTCACAGCGTTTTAGAACCTTAGATAAATGTTCTAAACATGATTTAAACGAAATTCCAAACACTGAAAAGTCATCCATAAAAACTTCAATCCCCTTTTCAATTAAATCACAAATAATAGTCATCATACATCTCTGAAATGTAGCAGGGGCATTACATAAACCAATGGCCATTCTTCTAAAAGCTAATGTACCATAAGGACTGGTAAACATAGTTTTCTCTTGAACCTCAGGAGCAATTTGAATTTGGTGGTAACCAGTATATCCATCCAGAAAACAAATGTATTTATGCCCAGCCAGTCTATCCATCATTTGATCCAGAAATGGGAGTGGAATGTGATCTTTCCTTGTGGCAAGACTTAATTTTCTATAATCATTGCATATTCGCCACCTTGTAACTTGTCTTGTTGGTATTATTTCATTCTTTTCATTAACACTCACAGTCACTCCTCCTTTCTTAGGAACACAGTGAATATGACTAGCCCATGCACTATCTGAAATAGGCTAGATAATTCCAGCATCCAACCATTTAAAAATTTCTTTCTTAACAACGTATTTCATTATAGGATGTAATCTCCTTTGGGGATCAGCCCGTGATTTGCAATTATCTTGCATAAGAATTCTGTGCATACAAATTGAAGGACTGATTCCTTTAATATCAGCAATTGTCCATCCAAAGGCTTTCTTGTGCTTCTTCAAAATTTCAAGCAAACTCTCTTCTTTTTTTTTAGTTAATTGAGAGGAAATTCTAACTGGCAAGGTTGAGAATTCACCTAGAAAAATGTACTTCAAATTATCAGGAAACATTTTTAACTCAAGTTCAGGAGGTTTTTCAATTGATGGACCATAAGATTCATTTTTTTTAGTCAAATCCAACAATTCAAAACTTTCAGGAACATACTTTAAATCTTCCTCTTGAAAATATTTAGAATCAAGTAACTCCTCTTCTTGCTTATGTTCCAATTCTTCTCTTTCAAATTTCTCTTCATAAATTGATTTGAAATGACATTCACTTAAATATTTGATAACATCCATCCTATAACATTCATCTACTTTACCTCTAGCAGGATATTTCATCAATTTTGAAATATTAAATGTAACAGCCTGATCATTAACCCTCATCGTTAATTCTCCTTTTTGCACATCTATCATGGCTCGGCCTGTAACTAGGAAAGGTCTTCCCAAAATTATAGGTATCTCTTTATCTTCTTCCATATCTAAGACAATGAAATCAACAAGAAAAATAAATTGATCCACTTTAACCAAAACATCTTCTATAACTCCTTTAGGATATGTGATCGAACGATCTGCTAATTGCAGAGTTACGATAGTTGGGGTTATTTCTCCTAGTCCCAGTCTTTTGAATATTGATAGAGGCATAAGGTTAATGCTTGCACCCAAATCACATAAATCTTATCCATAAAATCTATCACTGATTGCACATGGAATTGTGAAACTACTAGGATCTTTAAGCTTTTCAGGAAGTTTTTTCTGAATTATTGCACTGCACCCCTCACTAAGTGCAACAGTCTTGTTATCTTCAAACTTCCTTTTCTTGTTTATAATATCCTTCATAAATTTCACATAGCTTGACATTTGTTCTAAGGCTTCAGCAAATGGAATATTAATAGTAAGCTTCTTAAATATCTCCAAGAATTTTGAAAATTGCTTATCCAACTTTTGTTGACGAAGTCTCTGAGGAAATGGAGGTGGTGGTTTTTCTAAATCAACCTTAGGTGGAGAAACAGGTCTTTTCAAACCATTCGGAGCGTCCTCTTTTGGTTCTTCAACCTCTTCTTTCTCTACTTCAGTTTCTTTTTGAACTCTATCTTCCAATTCTCTTCCACTTCTCAGTTGAATTGATTTTACTTGTTCTTTATTATTTTCTCTTGGATTTACTTCAGTATTACTTAGAAGCATTCCTTGGGATCTATTACTTAAGGCATTTGCAATTTGTCCCAATTGATTTTCAATATTTCTGATGGTTGCTCCTTTTTAAGATTTAACTTTTCAGAAGGCCATTGAAAATTATTAGTAGCCATTTCTTCAATTAAAGCATAAGCATCAGAAAATGGTTTAGACATTAATGATCCACCAGCAGCAGCATCGATGATCGATCTAAGAGATCCAAATAATCCATTATAAAAAGTTTAAATTATTAACCAATCTAGTATCAAATGATGTGGACATTTCTTGAGATGATCTTTAAATCTTTCCCATGCTTCATATATTGATTCCCCTTCAAACTAACAAAAAGATGTAATATCATTTCTTAACTTAGCAATCTTAGATGGTGGAAAATATTTAGCAAGGAATTTTTGTGACAGTTCACCCCAAGTTCTAATTGATCCAAGTGCTAATGAATGTAACCATATTTTAGCTTTATCCCTTAGTGAGAAAGGAAAAAGTCTAAATCTAATAGCATCATCCAAAACACCATCATATTTAAAAGTAGCACACAACTCTAGAAAATTAGCAAGATGCAAATTAGGATCCTCAGTTGTTGCTCCCCCAAACTGATTATTAGACACCATTTGGATAATAACAGGTTTAAGCTCAAAAGAATTAACATCTACAGCAAGATTTTGAATACTACCATGAAGTACATCCACTGTAGGGTTAACATAATCTCTTAAAGATCTTAATTCTTGATGGATGCCAACATTTTGATCTTGATGATTTGCCATTTCTTGAATATTTTTATCTTTTCCTGTATTTTTAATTTTTTTGATTTTTCTGATAGTTCTTTCTAATTCAAAATCGTAAGGCACAAGTCCCTTAGAACCTGAACTACGCATATAACAATAAAAAAAAAAAACACTAACAAAAATAAAGAAAAGTAAAAAATTTAAAATTTCTTAATTTTCTTTAAAATGTAATTTTAATTAATTTCTTTTCCCGGCAAAGGCGCCAAAAACTTGATCCACCCGATATTTATACTTACAATTATGATATAAACATTAACAATGGTGACAAAAACTTTTCTCTGCCTGATATGTATGCTTATGATTTTGATATGAAAATTATGATTTAAAATGTGGATACTACTCAAGTTTACGTATAATTTATCAAGTAATATAGGACTTTTTGATTAAGCCTCGAGATATCGAACCCACAGGGAAAGTGAAAAATCTTTAAAGAAATAAGAAAATTATCTTTTTACTTTTTTAATTGGCTTTTAAAATTATGTTTTGATTTTATAAAGTTTGATAGTTGATTTCACTCTTTAAATTTTCTTATAAAAGTCAAACAAGAAATTAAAATGATAAAAACTGTAAACACGGTATGAAAAACACTATTAACTAGAATATCTTTTTCTTTCCTTTATAAAGTAGTAATAATTATGAAAGTATTGTTGTGGAAGTATTTAAATCCGTTGTGATAAATAGAAGCAAATGTATTCTTTACCCTTACTTGGTTCTATAAAGAACATTGGTTAATTGGAAATTTTATCATTTTGAACATGGTTAGGCAGGGAAGATACCGGCTCTCACTCTAGAGTTCCCTCATTTCCCTCCACCTGGGGTTAACTTCTCATAACAAACTTCAAAAATTCAAACAAAATTAAAGGCTTTTAGCCCGTCACACTAAAAATTCTCTAATTTTACTCCCCTTTAAAACATCTTCTAATATATTGCATTCAATTATATGAACTATAATTTTCACATATATAATTGCATATGATTCTTACTGACTTTTATGAGACAATACCGCATTGGATCTTACATAAGCTTACCACAAATTTTACATCTTAACAAGCCAAATTAAGAAGTAAATAAAGTTTATAGAATCAATCTTCACAACTTCTTCCAACTTTAAACACATATACATTCACAACAATTCTTCATGAATTACTTACTTCTTCATTTAAGAAAGAAAAAGATAAAGTAAACTACTCAGAATGCATTGAGAAAATACAAAAACACATTGATTTGAAATTAAAAACCATAAGAGAAACAACAAACACAACAAGTATTAATTAAAAACTAAATGTAAGAACAAAAGTAAACATTTATATGAAAATCCTCTCCACAAGACTCAAGAAGTTCCTCTGAAACTTTGACTCTTCACTAAACTACTCCTCAGAGTAGGCCTTCCAACTCCGATGACTTAGAAACAGACTTCAGACTTCAATAAAAACTATACTAAAGGAAAGAAAAGAAGTGGGATGAAGAAGGCTTCAATCCTACCCTTTTCTCTTTTCTACTCTCTACTCATACTCCTAATGAATACAATAAAAACTCTGTAAAAACTCTCTTCAAAATGCAATGGAAGATCCCCTAATCTTTCCTAAGACTCTCTTTAAAAATTAAACCAAAAGGTGCCTTAGTGTCTCTTTAAAATGTGTCCAGATTCGATTTATCCACCAAAGAATGCACCCCTTCATTCAAACTTGCCACCCAAAGGAAGTTATGGAAGTTACCACCAAGAGTTACATCACATCCCCTTTGAAAATGTTGCCAAATTCAAGTTAATCTCGATTTTTAACTGTGGCGGCTAAGCGCCGGCCCAGCGGCGCTTAGCCGCCAGTGCCCAAACTTTCCTTTTTCATTTTTTTTTGCTCCAAATTTGATCCAATTTTGCTCCTTTCATCATAATCACTCATTTTCATCATACCTGCAAGAAAAAATAAAAAACCTTTCATTAAAGTGCAATATCATAAAAAATAGGTATAAAAATGTGCATAAAAAATACTTTATATTTTAGGTGTATCAATAAATTAATAAAACATTATTGTTAAAGAGGCTACTCCACTTTTACCTAGTTAGGAGGGAGGGGAGACTGATCTTAGGGTAAAGGATGGGTGTGAGTTTGTTAAGCATTCTGCTAAGGGAGAGGCTTTGAAGGATGTTGGAGGGGAAAGTGATGTTTGGAACCTGTTGGGGTGGCTTTTCTTGATCATAATATTAAGGTGATTAGTCGTTCTATAGTGCTTTGGAGGTTAATGGTGAAATTGCAATAGATATTGCTATTCATAATGGTGTTGATGTTAATGATGTTGAGGCTGACATACCAAAAATTACTAATGGAATTGTGGAGGGTGGGGGCACCTAGACATAAGACATATAAATGAAATATTTCTAATAATATAATCCATCGAGATTTAAATACAGTAAGGAGCCTCCTCCTCCTAGTAAAGAATATTAAGAGCAAGCTCATTAGTTTATGAAGGATGAATGGATGGTGCAAAAATCAAGGAAGAAAAGGATAGGGAAACTTGAGCATATAAATTTAGAACAAGGTAATATATTACATAAAATTACCTCTTACTCTGATATGACAAATGTTACTCGTGCTAGATTAACTAGAAGGAGTTTCCATTCTAATGACGATTAATATTATGATTTATAATATCAGAGGATAGCTGACTATATCTCCCTTGACTGATTTAAACGGTTGTTTAGGACTTATAAATCATGGTAGTTTGCTATTTTGAAAGCTAGTAAGAATAGATTTAGTAGGAATTTCAACAACTACAACTTCACATCAAACTGTACTAATAAAATATGGCTCTTCAGAAGGAAAGAATTAAATATCATTATTACCAATGATAACCCACAATTTTTTCATTTCTATTTTAATATTAACAATTGTAAGGGATGAATCACTATTGTGTATGCTATCTGTAATCATAATTTGAGACTAGACATTTGGGATAAACTTACTGTTTTGAGTTCATCTAATGTAGACAACTGGATTGTGGGAGGAGATTTAATATGATAACAAAATTGAGTGGAAAAAGGGTGGTAAGAAATGAATTGCTAATTTAATGACACTATAATGGATTCCCAGCCTTTTGAGTTGGGAGGTACTGAGCCAATGTTTACATTGAGGAGAGGAAGGACATTAGAAAAATTAGATAGGATTTTTGCCAATCAACTTTGGCTAAATAATTACCCAACTACTAAAGTGCGCCACTTAACTAATTTGGTGGTTCTCCTTGGGAAAGGCTTTGGATGTTCTCATAGGACGATTCACTTAAATGCCACTTTCACTTAGAAACCTAGTAATACACAATTTTGTCTCCTTAACATGTGGACTAATTGTATTGATTTTTTTAATTTGGTCAAGAATCAGTGGAATATGGAAATTTGTGGTTCTCCTTAGGAAAGGCTTTGAAGGTTGCATAAGAAGTTGGCTAAGGCATTGAAGCAATGGAATTGGAATAATTGGAGACTTTGACAACAACATTAAAATTGCTGAAGTGGAATTATAAGACTTGAAAAATTTAATGTCTCAAATAATTACTTGTCTAAATATTTGGCCACTTATAAAAATTTAAATTCTGCTATTAAATGAGAAGAGGATTATATAATACAAAATATTGGGAAATTACATTTTTTGAGGTTTATAGAAACACAGAATTCTTCCATGCATGTATCAAAAATAAATGGAGAATAAATACTATTGTGAAATTTTAATCCAGTGATGGCACTTGGCTTACTAATCAGAATGATATAATGAACAATGAAATTGAGTTCTTTAAAAAACTATTTGAAAAATTTGATATAAATCCAGAAATTAGATATGAGTTTTTTTCTGATATTATGGAGCATGCTTTAACATTAAAATTAACAGATATTCTTGATGAGATTAAAAATTTAGAAGCATTAAAGAGTACTATGGGATTAAAACTGCTAGTCCTTATGGATTCACGACCCAAGGAAAAAATGTTAAGATTTTCATGCCTATTTTATATTGATTTTGATGACATTGCACTTTAAAGAAGGGTATTTTTGGTGTTCGTCTGCAGGTATGTTGATTTATGGACAATGGAGAAAAAATATGCAAAAAGGAATGATTTTGGAGCAAAAAGGATCAAAATTATGAAAATTTGATCTAGGGCGCCGACGGCGAGATCGACGGCGCCGACGGCGTGTTTTTCCCGAGAGTTCAGAATATATTATAAGGGAGCCCACCGACGGCGAGATCGAGGCCGCCGACAGCGTGGTTTATTCAAAAGGGGTCCAATGCTAAGTATTCTAGAAGGCCGCCGACGGTGAGCTAGAGGCCGCCGACGGCGGGATCAATGGTTCTTTCACGAAATACATCGAATGCAGATTATTTTTAAAGGGATGCATGGAAAACTCTTGGAAACTCTTTAATTACTTTAAAAGGAACAATTTGGGGCCAAAAAAGGGTCCACTAACATTTTTTTCACCACGTGTCATTCTAATCCATTAGAGAGTCAAGTGTGTGAGTCTAGTAAGTCCATATAGAGTTTCTAGTGTTAAATTAGTGAGTTTGGATAGTGAAATTCGTTAGGAATTCTTCGAGAGATTCTAAGAGTGGAAGGGAAGTGAGAGATCTCTTCTTCATTGTCGTTTTAAAGGAGAATTCTGCATACTGTAAAGAAAGGAAGGGATTCGGAGGAACTTCAATGAGTTTGCTTGGGGAGGAATTTAAGATAAGTTGTGTTTATTTACTTTAGTTTGTAGAACTTTGCTTTTATATATGAAATCTAAGTTTTATTGTATCCTCTCCATGAAATCTGAGTAGTTTTTCTATCTTTCTCCTTGTTTTGATATTTTTGTGAAATGGTAAATTGAATTAGTGTGCCATAAAAATTTAAAGAAGTTGTGATAATATTTTACTTAAATCTTAATTTACTTTCAATCTGGCCAATTGATTAGTTAAAATATGTTGAGTTTAACAACTATAGTAAAGATTACATCCGAGATTCAGGGAGGTCAAAGTCCTTGGAAGTAGGGTGCAAATAAATAGGGAAATAATATTCATCGGGCGTAGAATTGGATATTTTAGAGTGACAGCTTAAAATCCTCAATTTAGTCCTATCATTTGGGTGCTGAAGTGTAGATGTTAGCCCTCAGGCGAGCAGAACGTGGGAGCTCGAAAGTGAGAGCCGGTATCCTCCCAGCCTAGCCGCAGATTCAGTAACCAAGCATAGGATTAGTCAATGTTCTTTATGCCTGGACCAAAGGGTAAAGAATACGTATGCTCCTATTTGGCACAACGCCATTTTAAACTAATTCTAATTTTCCATTCACTTAAATATCTTAATAAAGGAGAAAGATTCTTGCTTATATAATTGAACTTCACTTTAGTAGAATTAGTTATCTATTAGTAGAACTAGTTTATTAAAACTTCATATTATTTTTTTATTGTGTATTAGTGACAGATAGACAATTTCAATTTCCAAGTTGTGATTCTGAATTGATTTCTATAATCCTAGCTCGTAGCCTCTAAATATTCCCTGTGTAATCGATATCCAGGACTCCACTAGAGCCCTGTATTACTTGAGCGATACGAATACTTGCGTTAATAGTAACTCTGCGATTAAATAATATAATATATACTTGTTACAAAAAAAATTATAATTACGCTAAGTGTCTGCAGTGGTACATCAAACCAATTTGTCACTATTGCTGGGGAATATAACATAATTAGAGTAACAGACGATTTAGGACTGTTAGAAAACTTTTTATAGAATTGCAACTTATTTAGTTAACTGTTTTGCTGTGTACTGATTTCGATTGTATGCATAAATTTGGTTTTGAAAATCTTATACCCTACGATTTAGAATTAGAACGCACTGTTAGGAGAATTAGAAAACTGAGAAAAGAACCTATAAATTATAAAATAATGGAAAACAACGTAAACAACCAAAGAATAAAAAATGAACATTGATACACCTAAAATATATATTATTTTTATGCACATTTTTATACCTATTTATAATGATATTGCACTTTAAGGGAAGTTATTTTGTGTTTTTCTTGCAGGTATGATGAAAATGGATGGACATGATGAAAGGAGTAAAATTGGATCAAATTTGGAGCAAAAAATGAAAAATCAAAATTTTGGCACTGGCGACTAAGCGCCGGACCAGCAGTTAAAAATCGAAATTCAAATGAATTTGGCGGAAATTTCAAAGGGGATGGGATGCAACTCTTGGTGGTAACTACCATAACATAAAATCATAATTTTCTTATCTAAATCATCAGCGCATATATTCCCAGCGGCCCAAGTTTTTGGAGCTGTTTGCCGGGAATCAAGTTTTTAGCGTCGTTACATTTACAGGACAATATCAAGTTTTTGGTGTCGTTGCCAATTTTCATATCATATTTGTAAGTATAAATATAAAGGGATCAATTTTTTGGCGCCGTTGTCAGGTAATATTATTAAATTGCATTTTAAAGAGAATTAAGAAATTTTAAATTTTTTACTTTTCTTTTTTTTGTTAGTGTGTTGTGTTTTGTTTTGTTTTATTGTTGTATGCATAGTTCAGGTTCTGAAGGACTTGTGCCTTACAATTCTGAATTAGAAAGAACTATCAAAAAAATAAAAAAAATTAAAAATACAGAAAAAAATAAAAATATTCAAGAAATGGCAAATTATCAAAATCAAAATGTTAGCATCCATCAAGAATTAAGACCTTTAAGAGATTATGTTAACCCTACAGTAGATGAACTTCGTGGTAGTATTCAAAACCCTACTGTAGCTGCTAATTCTTTTGAGCTTAAACCTGCTATTATCCAAAAGGTGTCTAATAATCAGTTTGGGGAAGCAATAACTGAAGATCCTAATTTGCATCTTGCTAATTTTCTAGAGTTGTGTGCTACTTTTAAATATGATGGTGTTTTGGATGATGTTATTAGACTTAGACTTTTTCCTTTCTCACTAAGGGATAAAGCTAAAAAGTGGTTACATTCGTTAGCACTTGGATCCATAAGAACTTGGGGTGAACTGTCACAAAAATTCCTTGCTAAATATTTTCCATCATCTAAGACTACTAAGTTGAGAAATGATATAACATCTTTTTGTCAGTTTGAAGGGGTATTAATATATGAAGCATGGGAAAGATTTAAAGATCTCCTCAGGAAATGTCCACATCATGCGATACGAGATTGGTTAATAATTCAAACTTTTTATAATGGGTTGGATCTCTTAGATCAATCATCGATACTGCTGCTGGTGGATCATTAATGTCTAAACCATTTTCTAATGCTTATGCTTTAATTGAAGAAATGGCTACTAGTAGTTTTCAATGGCCTTCTGAAAGGTTAAATCCTAAAAAGGTAGCCGGTGTTTATGAAAATGATGCTTTTACAATGTTAGCAAATCAAGTTGTTGCTGTATCAAGGAAGATAGACCAATTTGGGATGAATTTTTCTCACCAAATATCATGATCGAAGAAAATTCATTAGGCCAACTCGGTTGATTCTTATTCTTAACCGTAAACTCGTGAATGCTATAATCAAACCTAACAACCCATATTCCAATTATTATAACCCAGGTTGGAAGAATCATCCAAATTTTAACTGGAATAACAATAATCAGGGTGGTGTTAATCAACAATGGGGGAACACCCAAGTAAACCCATTGGGGAATTGGAACAACCAAGGTAAAAATAATAATATAATAACTTATCCTTCAGGTTATAACAATGCTTTACAAAATAAGGAGAAGAAGTTGTATATGGAAGAAGTAGTATCACATATGGGAAATCAATTACAAATTCAAGGAGCAACCATCGAAATATTGAAAATCAATCGGGACAAATCGCAAATGCCTTAAGTAATAGATCCCAAGGAATTCTTCCAAGTAATACTGAAGTGAATCCAAGAGAAAAGAATAAAGAATAAGTGAAACCAATTCAACTAAGAAGTGGAAAAGAATTGGAAGGTAGAGTTAAAAAAGAAACTGAAGTAGAGAAAGAAGAAATTGAAAGACCTAAAGAGGACGCTCCAAAAGGTTTTGAAAGACCTATTTCTCCACCTAAGGTTGATTTAGAAAACCCACCACCTCCATTTCCTCAGATACTTCGTCAACAAAAGTTGGATAAGCAATTTTTAAAATTCTTGGAGATATTAAAGAAGCTTACCTTCAATATTCCATTTGCTGAAGCCCTAGAACAAATGCCAAGCTATGCGAAATTTATGAAGGATATTCTTAATAAAAAGAGGAAGTTTGAAGAAAATGAGACTGTTTCACTTAGTGAGGAGTGCAAGGCGATAATTCGAAAAAGCTTCCGAAAAACTTAAAGATCCCGGTAGTTTCACAATTCCATGTGAAATCGGAGAAAGATTCTGTGGAAAGGCTTTATGTGATTTGGGTGCAAGCATTAACCTTATGCCTCTATCAATATTCAAAAGACTGGGACAAGGAGAAATAACCCCAACTACTGTAACTCTGCAATTAGCAGATCGTTCGATCACATATCTTAAAGGAGTTATAGAAGATGTTTTGGTAAAAGTAGATCAATTTATTTTTCCTGTGGATTTCATTGTTTTAGATATGAAGGAAGATAAAGAGATACCCATAATTTTGGGGAGACCTTTTCTAGCTACAGGCTGAGCCATGATAGATGTGCAAAAAAGGGAATTAACGATGAGGGTTAATGATCAGACTATTACATTTAATATTTCAAAATCGATGAAATATCCTGCTAGAGGTAAAGAAGATGAGTGTTATAGGATGGATGTTATTGAATACTTAAGTGAATGTCATTTCAAATCAACTAATGAAGAAAAAGCTAAAAGAGAAGAATTTGAATATAAGCAAGAAGAGGAGATATATGATTTTGAAGATTTTCAAGAGGAAGATTTAAAGTATGTTCGTGAAAGTTTTGAAGTGTTGGATATGATTGAGAAAGATAAATCTTATGGTCCATCAATTGAAAAACCTCCTGAACTTGAGTTAAAAATGCTTCCTGATCATTTGAAGTATGTTTTTCTAAGTGAATCCTCAACCTTGCCTATTATAATTTCCTCTCAGTTAACTGAAAAAGAAGAAGAGAGTTTGCTTGAAATTTTGAAAAAGAACAAGAAAGCCTTTGGATGGACAATTGCTGATATTAAAGGAATCAGTCCTTCAATTTGTATGCACAGAATTCTTATGGAAGATAATTGTAAACCGCGGGCTGATCCCCAAAGGAGATTAAATCCTATCTTGAAAGACGTTGTTAGGAAAGAAATTTTAAAATGGTTGGATGCTGGAATTATCTACCCTATTTTAGATAGTGCATGGGTTAGTCCTATTCACTGTGTTCCTAAGAAAGGAGGAGTAACTCTGACTGTTAATGGAAAAAATGAAATGATACCAACAAGACAAGTTACAGTGTGGCGAATATGCATTGATTATAGAAAGTTAAACCTTGCCACAAGGAAAGATCATTTTCCACTCCCTTTTCTAGATCAAATGTTGGATAGACTGGCTGGGCATAAATACTTTTGTTTTCTGGATGGATATAATGGTTATAACCAAATTCAAATTGCTCCTGAGGATCAAGAGAAAACTATGTTTACCAGTCCTTATGGTACGTTTGCTTTTAGAAGAATGCCCTTTGGTTTATGAAATGCCCCTGCTACATTTCAGAGATGTATGATGGCTATTTTTTGTGATTTAATTGAAAAAGGGATTGAAGTTTTTATGGATGACTTTTCAGTGTTTGGAATTTCATTTGAATCATGTTTAGAACATCTATCTAAATTTCTAAAACACTGGGAAGAAACTAATTTGGTCCTTAATTGGAAAAAATGCTAATTTATGGTAGCAGGAGGAATTCTTTTGGGACATCAGATTTCAGAAAAAGGTTTGGAGGTAGATCCTGCAAAAATTCAAGTTATATCTAATTTACCTTACCCAACCAATGTAAGGGGAATTAGAAGTTTTTTAGGACATGCTGGATTCTACAGGCGTTACATCAAAGACTTTTTAAAGATTACAAAACTTTTATGTCGTTTACTGGAAAAGGATGCAATTTTTAATTTTGATAATGACTGTCGTAAGCCTTTGAAACATTAAAAGAAAAATTAATCACTGTACCTGTAATAATTTCACCAAATTGGGAAAAACCTTTTGAATTAATGTGTGATGCTAGTGATTATGCTATTGGTGTTGTTTTGGGTCAGAAATATGATAAAATTTTCAAAGTAATTTATTATGCTAGTAAAACTCTTAATGAAGCTCAAATTAATTATACCACTTACCGAGAAAGAGTTATTAGCTATAGTATTTGCCTTTGATAAATTTCGATCATATTTAATTGGAACTAAATGTGTGGTGCTTACGGATCATTCTGCTATTAAATACTTAATGAAGAAAAATGATGCAAAACCAAGACTGATAAGATGGATTCTTCTTTTGCAAGAATTTCATTTTGAGAAGTAGATAGGAAGGGTTTTGATAATCAAATTGCTGATCATTTATCCAGGCTAGAAATTGAAAAATCTCTCTGTGATATTGAAGAAATTAATGAACATTTTTGTGATGAAAAACTGTTTACTGTTAAAGAATTGCCTGTTCCGTGGTATGCAGACATAGTAAACTTTATTGTTAGTAATATTATACGCTATGGTTTGACATATCATGAAAAGAAGAAATTTCTGTCTGATGCTAAGACTTATTTTTGGGATGACCCATTTTTATATAAACAAGAAAAGGATCTTATAATTCGAAGATGTGTACCTTTGGAAGAAACTTACGAAATTATTCAAAAATGTCATGATTCTGATTATGGGGGACATTTTGGAAGTGATAAAACTGCATATAAAATATTACCATCAGAATTTTATTGGCCTAAAATTTTTAAGGATGTGAATGTTTACATTAAAAATTGTGATAGATGTCAGCGTGTAGGCAATATTTCTAGAAGAAATGAGATGCCCCTCAATTATATGTTGGAAGTTGAAATATTTGATGTTTGGGGACTAGATTTTATGGCACCATTTACACCATCTTTCGGAAATGTTTATATTTTGATAGCAGTAGACTATGTTTCAGAATGGATTGAAGCTATTGCTTTACCTCGATGTGATACTCAAAGTGTTGCAAAGTTTTTAGAAAAGAATATATTTGGCAAATTTGGAATACCAAGAGTAATCATAACTGATGGGGGAAGTCATTTTAGAAATGCGATTATTGGGAAGTTAGCAAAGAAATATCATATTAATCATCGCATTACTACTGCTTATCATCCGCGGACAAGTGGTTTGGTTGAATTATCCAATCGTAAAATTAAAAGAATATTGGAAAAAATTGTTAATCTAAATAGAAAGGATTGGTCAATTAAACTGGATTATGCTTTGTGGGCCTATAGGATCGCTTACGTAACACCTATAGGAATATCCCCATATAGGCTGATTTTTGGAAAAGCTTGTCATTTAACTTTTGAACTTGAGCATAAAGCATATTGGGCTATTAAAGAGCTCAACTATAATTTGAAAGATGCTGCTGAAAAGAGATTATTGCAATTGAATGAGCTTGAAGAAATAAGGAATGAATCTTATGAAAATGCTAAGATTTATAAGGAAAAGATGAAGTTATGGCATGATAAGAAGATTCTTACTAAAAATCTTGTACCAGGACAAAAAGTTTTGCTGTATAATGCTAGATTGAGAATATTTTCTGGAAAACTTAAGTCCAGGTGGATGGGTCCATTTGTTGTGATAAATGTTTATTCTTATGGAGCTGTAGATATTCAAGATCCTAAGACTGGAAAAATATTTAAAGTTAACGGACAAAGACTTAAACCATAATTTTCAGTCAATAAATCTAAATCTGATGAGAATTTGATGTTGGGTCACTCAGAATGAGTTCTGGGTATGTCAGGCTGAAGACGTTAAAATAAGCGCTTTGTGGGAGGCAACCCATATTTGTCGGTGTGCTTTGCTTTTATGTTTGTTTTGTGTGTTTTGTTTACTTTATTTGGTTTGTTTTTATGTTTTAGTGGTAGTAATTTGGAGTTTTTAAACTTTAGTAGATTTTATTTGACCTTAATTATTGATTAAGAGAAGTCAGAATGAAAATTTGGACACTTAGCAGACCTGTGCTAATTTGTGCACTGGCGGCTAAGCGCAGACTAGTTGGCACTTAGGCGCCACAGTTATAAAAAACATGAAAATGTGGATCTAGAAGCCTAGATCGTGGGGGAGAAGTTTTAGTAGTTATTTAGGAGTTTCTAGATGTCTTGGGGAATATTCTAGCATTTTTCAAGTCTATAAAAAGGATCTGACTTAAGAAAAACACTTGCCCCAAGTCCTATTTTAATTTCTGAAGATCTAAGAAGAGAATTTTGAGTGCATCATGTCTTTCTGGGAGAATGAGATGAAGAAGACGTAAGATTCTGACAAAAGTAAGTTCATTAGTGATAGTGCTAAGGAGTTATTTAATGGATATCTCGCTGTTAGTATTCAAGGTATTACAGAAATGATTGCAAAAATTGAAGCCCGAGTGACTTCGATGGAAGCAAAGATCAATGAAACTAACCTGCATTTGGATCACATGGGATGGAAACTCAAGATGCAATTCACTCATTCAAGGTACGTGGAAGAAATAAATAAGGCGATGTTTGTGAAGAACAAATGGATTGAACAAGATGATGTAAGAATGAACAATGATCGCCCGTTCTATCAAATTTATATTCCAGAAGGGTCAAATGAGAATAATAGTGGTCCTGGATATATTCCGCCTAATGGAGAATGGATATAAGAGTGCTTTGTTTTGTTTTTTTAGTGTTATTATGTGTTATGTTAGTGTTCTTGTGTGTTATGTTTGGTGTGTTTAGCGTTTTTTATTTAAATATTAACTGATCCTGATGATGTGATGGTTACATCCTAGAGATGTATACTTAGCAGTTTGAGATTAATGTGTCTTGTATTTAGAGAATTTCATCCTCTATGTATGGATGAAAATTCTAATATTGTATTAAATGTTACGTTTGTTTTAATATAAGTTTGTGTTTTTGTGAAATTTGTGTGGAATCAATGGTTATTTAACTTTGATTTGGAGTATTGGAAGATTTGTGGGGAGAAATAATTATTCTAGAGTAATTAAGGGTGATTAACCAAGTGATTTAGTGCATATACCTTAATTGTGAAAATCTAGGTATTAGCGCCTAAGCGCCAGAGTGTCGGCACTAAAGTGCCAGATTTCGCGGCTAAGCACCGAGAGTTCGCGCTAAGGTGCCAGTTTGCGAAAATTGGTTCCCGAAAGTTAAAAACCTGAAAATTGCCATTTTCAACCGCCCCATCGTCTTCAACCTTCGTTTACCGCGAAAGAGGAGCCTAAGGTATCATTTTGTGGATCATTTAAGAGCCAATCTCAACAAAAATTATTAGATTTGAATCCCTTGAGGTAAGAGCACTACTCCTAAGTAAATTTTTTTTATTTTCACCATGTATTTTGAGTACATTATGGAAAATCTTAAAATCACTATTCATGGTGAAAATTTAAGGAAAAACTTGAGAAATTGCTTGGATTTAGTGAAAATATCTTTTGGAAGATATTTTAGCATGTTTAGTTTGATTTTGGAATTTATGGTGAATTTTTCGTGAATTTTTAGAGATGGCTCCAAAGTCAAAGCGTTCACGAGAAAAGACGAAGTTTGATTCTGACAAATTTGTTAGTATGAGGGCTGAGGAACGATGCGTCGAAGCATTGCAGTCATGTAAGTTGATTCCCGAGCGTGTGTTTAGTAAGCCAGGAGAGGTGATTGAAGATATGATTGCTAGAAGAAATTGGGAGAATTACTGTTGCTTCTCCGTTGTTGCTGTTGTTTCTGTGGTTAGAGAATTTTATGCAAATTTACCTATTGCAGAAGAGAATCAAGTGATGTTTAGAAGGCAGGAGGTCAACTTTTCTTCTGGTGCAATCAATACTTTTTATGGACTACCTCCTGACATGTTCTGTTTTTATTCTAACTATCATCCTTTGGAAGGAGAATTAGATGAGATCATGGAATTTCTGACAAATGGAAGAGGATTATGGAAAATAACAAATGAGAAGAGTGAACTTTCCTGCTTCCAAACTGAATGCCATT
This sequence comes from Papilionanthe hookeriana x Papilionanthe teres, assembly GCA_022702705.1. Lineage (NCBI taxonomy): Eukaryota > Viridiplantae > Streptophyta > Magnoliopsida > Asparagales > Orchidaceae > Papilionanthe > Papilionanthe hookeriana x Papilionanthe teres. The sequence continues at coordinate 116,375,573 of CM040421.1, read as the reverse complement.
TCTAAGGCGTGAAATTATTTTATCTCATCTAAGTTGTTAGCTTCGAGTCATACTAGTGAAGTAACGAGAGAAAGAGCTGTGTTGAACCATTGTATTCAGCAAGGGAAGCTTATTGACATTGGAAGTACAATTTATGATTATGTTTTGAACTGTGCTAGATCAACCACTACTGCATGTATGGGATTTCCTTCCTTGATTCATTCACTATGTGAACGATCTGGAGTGAAGTTTGAAACCTGGGAAGAGGTACTTCAGCTATTGAGACCAATTGCTAGTGTAAACATTGGTGCTTACACTGTACATTCAGAGTTTGGTTGGAGAGGAGGATTTGGTAGGGCTTCTACTGCTTCTGCTTCTGCTGCATCTACTTCTCGTGCTACTACATCACGTGCTTCTTCATCTACTGATTCGCAGACTGGTTTATTAAGAAAGATTTTGAAAAAAGTGAGTCTTACTCGAGAGCATATGAGATATATGGATGGTAAGCTGGATAATGTGGAAAGATATATTGTAAAACATGATGAATATGAGGAGAATTATCAGCAATATGTGGATAGACTGATTAGAGGTGATCAGAGTGCTGAGATGCCCCCTCATCCATTCTACATACCTTATGTGCCATCCAGGGATTGGAACGAGCAGGATGATGATGATGATGATGATGAGGATGATGAGTAGATTTGTGTTATTAGTTTTTCTTGTGGTATTGTTGTGGATGTATATTTGTTTTGTTATTATTTTGTTTGATAATTGTATTGTGATAGTATGCAGATTGTAGTTGTACTATTTTTCTGTTATGCATATTCAAATGTATTGATGTTGTTGTGTTGTTGTTTTATATGTTGTTTTGTGGTAGTGTGTGAAATAGTAAATTTTTTTTTATGTGTATGTTATGTCAGAGTTTTTAGTAGTGTGTACTTTAATTCAAGAACAGTTAGGAGATAATAAACCACTATTAGGAACTTCTACTTAAGAAACTACATGTTTAAAATTTTTCAAATTCCACTACTATCTGTTATCTGTATCAGTGTGTTATTTTAGTTGGTGTGTATTTGCTTTGAAAACCTCCACTACTGTAGAAGTCTTTTTGAAATTTTTACTTTTCTATGTATAAAAAAATAAATATGTTTTGAAAAACTAAATTTGATTTCATTTTACTCCTGTTATTTAAATTGTTATACTTGCATATTAGGATATTAAAAATTCCTGCAAGCATGATATGTTAGTTTTTATTTCTCACCCATATATCATTTCTTATGCTTAAATGTTTTATCTTAATTAAAAAAATTAAAGTTTGGGGGGGATTTATTTTTTTAAAAACAAAGATTTTCAAAAACCTAAAATTTTATTTGATTCTAAAAAATACTTGAAAATAAATCATATTTTTGTTTGAGAACAATTATGTACATGAAGTTATATTAGGGGAACAAAATTTTGAATATAGAAATGAATAAAAGAATTTAGTTAAAATTTATAGTAATGATGAAAAACTAAGAGTTAAAATTTTCTTAATGAAGAGGTGTTAAATAAAGTTAAACTATCTTTAGTAAGAAGTTTTGTATTTTTGGATAAATAGAAGATTTGACTTTTATTCTTCAAAGCTTAAATTTCTTTTATTGAAGAATAATTTTCAAATACTATTATTATGATTTTTAAGTAAAAGATGTATATCTGACCTTTATTTTAAATGGAAGGGTGGAATTCAAAATCATTAAAGGCCTATCCAGATATAGTAATCCTTGCCTTATAAAAAAAAGAGAAAAAGTGAAAAATAGTATATGAAAAGGGAGGAGAAGCTTGAGAATTTAAGGGCCTAATCAAAAATTGGTTTCATACCTAAAGTTTAAGATATAAGCTTAGATAAAATGTAAAGCTTAAGGTTATATTATATTAAGTAAAATTATTTTCAAATAAAGATTTTTAAGTAAGAAAAATAAGTGTTTGAATCCTATATTTTGAAAAATCTACAAATATTTCTGAAATAGATAGAAACTTATATTTGTCATTTTCCTTTACTTAAGAACTTTCTAAACTTTAAGTTGGTTTTAATTACTGAAATTTTTTCTAAATTGGACTATTCCATTTCTAGAACAAAATTTTGTTATCTTCCTAAAAAACTCATTACATAATTTGCATGCTAAAATGTTTTATGAGATTAACTTTTGTTTTAAAAATCTTATACCCTACAATTTGGAATTAGAAAGCACTGTTAGGAGAATTAGAAAACTGAGAAAAGAACTAATAAATTATGAAACAATGGAAAACAACGTAAACAACCAAAGAATAAAAATGAACATTGATACACCTAAAATATATAGTATTTTTATGCACATTTTTATACCTATTTTTAATGATATTGCACTTTAAGGGAAGTTATTTTGTGTTTTTCTTGCAGGTATGATGAAAATGGATGGTCATGATGAAAGGAGCAAAATTAGATCAAATTTGGAGCAAAAAAATGAAAAATCAAAATTTTGGCACTGGCCGCTAAGCGCCGCTGGGCCGGCGCTTAGCCGCCACAGTTAAAAATCAAAATTCAAATGAATTTGGTGCAAATTTCAAAGGGGATGGGATCAACTCTTGGTGTTAACTACCATAACTTCCTTTGGGCGGCAAGTTTGAATGAAGAGGTGCGTTGCTTGGTAGATACATTGAATTTGGACACATTTTGAAGAGACACCAAGGCACCTTTTGGTTTACTATTTAAAGAGAGTCTTAGGAATGATTAGGAGACTCTTCCTTCACATTTTGAAGGGTTCTTTCTTTCTTTCTTCTGTTCTTCCACTGCATTTTAAGAGTTTTTATTTTAGAGTAGGAGTAGAGAGTAGAAAGGAGAAAAGGGTCGGAGTGAAGTCTTTTTCTTCCTACTTCTTTTCTTTCTTTTAGTTTAGTTTTTATTGAAGTCTGAAGTCTGTATTCTAAGTCATCGGAGTTAGGAGACTTGCTCTAAGGAGTAGTTTAGCGAAGAGTTAAAGTTTCTGAGGAACTTCCTTTGTCTTGTGGAGAGGATTTTCAGATAAGTGTTTACTTTTAATCTTTATATTAATACTTGCTTTTGTTTGTTATTTTTCTTATTATTTTTATTTTCAAATCAATGTGTTTTTGTATTTTCTCAAGGCATTCTAAGTAGTTTACTTTATCTTTTTCTTTCTTAAATGAAGAAGTAATTAATTTACAAAGAATTGTTGTGGAAGGTATAAGTGTTTAAAAGTTGGAAGAAGTTGTGAAGATTGATTCTAAAAACTTTGTTTACTTCTTAATTTGTCCTGTTAAGTTGTAGAATTTCTTGAGATTATGTAAGATCCAATGCGGTATTGTCTCATAAAAGTTAGTAAGAATCATATGCAATTATATTGGTGAGAATTGTAGTCCATATAATTGAATGTAATATTAGATGATATTTTTATAAAATGGAGTAAAATTAGAGGATTTTAGAGTGACAGGCTAAAACCCCCTAATTTGGTTTGAAGTTTTGAGTTTTGTTATGAGAAGTTAGCCCCCAGAAGGTGGAAATCAAGGGAACTCTAGAGTGAGAGACTCATATCTTCCCTGCCTAACCATGTTCAAAATAATAAAAATTTCAAATTAACATAATTTCTTTATAGAACAAAGTAAGGGTAAAGAACACATTTGCTTCTATCTGTCACAATGAATTTGAATACTTCCACAATAATACTTTAAGAATTATTACTACTTCATAAAAGGAAAGAAAAAGATATTCTAGTTAATAGTATTTTACATCCAGTGTTATTAGTTATTATAATTTTAATTTCTTGCTTAACCTTTTAAGGAAATTTCAAAAGACAAATCAACTTTCAAAACTTCTCAAAATCAAGACATACTTTTTCAAAAACAATTAAAGAAAGTAAAAAGATAATTTTCTAATTCCTTTAAAGATTTTTACATTTTCCCTGTGGGTTCGATATCTCAGGGCTTAATTAAAAAGTCCTATATTACTTGATAAACGATACGTATACTTACGTAGTATCCTATATTATAAAATCATAATTTTCATATCTAAATCATCAGCGCATATATTCCTAGCGGCCCAAGTTTTTGGCGCTGTTTGCCGGGAATCATGTTTTTAGCATCGTTACATTTACAGGACAATATCAAGTTTTTGGTACCGTTGCCAATTTTCATATCATATTTGTAAGTATAAATATAAGTGGATCAAACATCAATCTAAACCACTAAGAGATTACGCTAACCCTACATTAGATGAAATTCACTTAACTATCCAAAATCCTGATGTAGCTGCTAATTCATTTGAGCTTAAACCTACAATTATCCAAATTGTACAAAACAATCAATTTGGTGAAACTTCAAATGAAGATCCTAATTTACATTTTGCAAGTTTCTTAGAACTTTGTGCTACTTTTAAATACGACAGACTGTCTGATGATGTTGTTAGACTTAGAGTTTTTCCTTTTTCACTAAGGGATAACGCTAGGGTTTGGTTAAATTCGTTAGCATCTGGATCTATTAGAACTTGGGGAGAACTTTCACAAAAATTCTTATCGAAATTTTTTCCACCATCTAAGACTGTTAAGCTTATAAACGATATCATATCTTTCAGTCAGTATGAGGGAGAATCGATATATGAATCCTGGGAAAGATTTAAAGAACTCCTTAGGAAATGTCCGCATCATGTTTTACCATATTGGTTAATTATTCAAACATTTTATAATGGATTAGTAGGATCTCTTAGATCTATCATTGATGCTGCTGCTGGTGGATCTCTAATGTTTAAACCTTTTGAAAAAGCTTATGCTTTAATAGAAGAAATGGCTACTAATAATTTTCAATGGTATGCTGAAAGGGTAAATCCTAAGATATTAGCTAGTATTCATGATTCAGATGCTTTAACTATGATAGTTTCTCTAATTTCTACTCTTTGAAAGAAAATAGATCAATACAAAATGAATCGTTCTCAAACAACTCCAGTGTTAGAAGAAATATCATTAGGACAAATTGTAGATGCTCAATCTTCATACAAAACTATAAATTGAATAAATAATAGACAAAATAACCCTTATTCAAACTATTATAATCTAAGTTGGAAAAATCATCCAAACTTTAATTAGAATAACCATGGTAATGCAAATCCAGTTAATCCTCAGTGGGCGAACAATCCTGTAAACCCCTTAGGAAATATAAACAACTAGGTTAATTCTAATTATAGACCTTTTAATCCACCAGGTTTTTATAATAATTCACAATTCAATGAGAAGAAGTTATCTATGGAAGAATTAGTTTTGAATATGGGTAATTAATTACAAAGTCAAGGAGCTGCTATTAAAAACATAGAAAACCAATGGGGGAAAATTGCTACTGCACTGAGCAATAGACCTGTTGGAACTTTACCTAACAATGTTGAAGTAAATCCAAAAGATCAAGGAAAAGAACAGATGAAGGCTATTCAATTAAAAATTGGAAAAGAGTTGGAAACACGAGTTCAAAAATAAACTATAGTTGAAAAGGAAAAAGAAGAAACTGAAGGAGAAAATGAAAGTTTATATCCTGATTTTCCTCTGAAACCTACGAAAATTACTATTGAAAGACCACCATCACCATTTCCTCAAAGACTAAAGCAACAAGCTAAAGGAAAAAGATTTTCTAAATTCTTAGACATTTTAAAAAAATTGTCAATAAATATCCCTTTTGTTGGAGCTTTGGAACAAATGTCTAATTATGTTAAATTTATGAAGGATATACTCAACAAAAAGAGAAAGTTACTACATAATGAGACCGTTGCACTCAGCGAAGAGTGTAGTGCTATAATTCAGAGAAAGCTTCCGAAAAAACTTAAAGATTCTGGTTGTTTCACTATCCCGTGTGCTATTGGTGAAAAATTTTATGGGCGAGCATTATGTGATTTGGGAGCTAGCATAAATTTGATGCCTTTATCAACTTTTAAAAGGTTAGGAATAGGAGAGATTGCACCAACTTTTGAAACTCTACAGTTAGCTGATTGATCTATTACACATCCTAAAGAAGTTGTAGAAGATGTTTTGGTCAAGGTTGATAAATTTATGTTTCCTGTGTACTTTATCATTTTAGATATGGAAGAAGATAAGGAAATACCAATCATTCTAGGAAGACCATTCCTAGCTACAGGAAGAGCAATGATAGATGTTTAAAAAGGAGAATTAACTATGAAAGTAAATGATCAAGAAGTAACCTTTAACATCTCAAAGTCAATGAAATATCCTTCAATAAAAAAAGATGATGAATGTTTCAGAATGGATACATATGATTATCTAAAAAAAGAATATTTCAAAGAAAATTTTGAAGAAAAAGATGATATGAAAAAAGATAAATATGATGAAATTGATAGCATAGAAGCTGATTATTTTTCAGGAGAAATTTGAAATGCTCAATTCAACAACACCAGAATACAAAATATTAATTCCATCTATTGTAAAACCCCCTGAACTTGAATTAAAAAATCTTCCAAATCATTTGAAGTATGTATTTTTAGGAGAGTTTTCAACATTACCAGTAATTGTATCCTTAGACTTAAATGAAATTTAAGAATTAAAATTTATCGATACATTAAAAAAATACAAAAAAAGCTTTTGGATAGACTCTAGCTGATATTAAAAGAATTAGTCCTTTGATTTGTATGCACAGAATTTTATTAAACGATGAACATAAACCAAGAATTGATCCACAAAGGAGACTGAACCCTATTATGAAAGAATTATTTTTAAAAAAGAGATTTTAAAATGGTTAGATGCTGGAATTATATATCTTATTTCAGATAGTAATTGGGTAATTTCAATTCATTGTGTTCCTAAGAAAGGAGGAGTAACTGTTGAAGCAAATGATAATAATGAATTAATAGCTATCAGACAAGTTTCTGGTTGGCGTATTTGTATTGATTATAGAAGATTAAATGCCGACACATAAAAAGATCACTTTCCTCTTCCTTTTCTAGACCAAATGCTAGATAGACTTGTTGGACATATATATTACTGCTTTCTGGATGGATATACCTGTTACCATTAAATACCTATTTCTCCTGAGGATCAAGAGAAAACAACATTTACTAGTCCTTATGGAACTTTTGCTTTTTGAAGAATGCCTTTCGGACTATGTAATGCACCTGCAACATTCCAAAGATGTATGATGTCTACCTTTAGTAAGTTAATTGATAATGGAATAGAAGTATTTATGGATGATTTCTGTGTGTTTGGACCATCATTTGACGCATGTTTAAATCATCTTGAAAAAGTTTTGGAGTTACGCAGAAGAACTAACTTAGTTCTCAATTAGAAGAAATTTCAATTTATTGTTGGAGGAGCAATCGTATTAGGGCATAAAATTTCCGAAAATGGCATGGAAGTAGACCATGCAAAAATTTAAGTAATTTCTAAATTACCAACTCCTACTACAGTGAGAGGGGTAAGAAGTTTTCTTGGACATGTTGGTTTCTACAGGTAATATATTAAAGATTTTTCTAAAATTACCAAACCTCTATGACAACTTCTAGAAAAAGACAAGAAAGTTGAATTTACTGAAGACTGTTTAAATGCCTTTAAGTTATTAAAGAAAAAACTAATCACAGCACCTGTAATAGTTTCACCTGATTGGGAGAAACATTTGAATTAATGTGCGATGCTAGTGATTATGCTATTGGAGCTATTCTTCATCAAAGATATGATAAAATTTTTAAGTTATATACTATGCTGGTAGAATTCTTAATGATGTTCAAATTAACCATACGGTTACTAAAAAAAGTTACTGGCTATTGTGTATGCTTTTGATAATGTCAGATCATATTTAATTGGAACTAAATGTATTGTGCATACTGATCACTCTGATGTTAAATATCTAATGCAAAAGAAGGATACTAAACCAAGATTAATTAGATGGGTACTTTTAATGCAAGAATTTGATTTTGTGGTGATTGATAGAAAGGAACTGACAATCAAATTGCTGATCATTTGTCAAGACTAGAATATCACAAATCATCTGATACTGATAATGAAATAACAGACAGTTTCCCTGATAAACAACTTTATAATATAAATGAGTGGAAAATATCTTGGTATGCTGATATAGTTAACTATATAGTAAGCGATATTTTGCCATCTATGCTAACCCTGTAGCAATATAAAAAAATTCATTCATGATGCAAAAGCATACTTTCGGGATGAACCATATTTATATAAGCAGTGTAATGATCTTATTATTAGGAGATGTGTGCCTTATGAAGAAACTGAACTGATTATTCAAAAATTCCACGATTCTAAATTTGGAGGACATTTTGGGATTGACAAAACTGCGCATAAAATTTTACAAGCTAGATTTTATTGGCATACTATTTTTAACAATGTTTACAGATATATCAAAACTTTTGATAGATGCCAATGAGTATATAATATATCTAGAAGAAATGAAATGCCTCTGAATTTTATGTTAGAAGTTGAGATTTTTGATGTTTGAGGATTAGATTTCATGGGACCATTTATTTCTTTATTTGGGAACTTATATATATTGATTGCAGTTAATTATGTATCAAAGTGGATTGAAGCAAAAGATTTACCTCGTTGTGATGCTAAAAGTGTTTCAAGATTCTTAATGAAAAACATTTTCACAAGATACAGTATGCCGAGAGTGATTATCACTGACGAAGGATCCAATTTTAGGAATAAATATATTCAAATATTGGCAGAAAAGTTTAAAATTGTTCATAGATTCTCTACTGCTTATCATCCCCAAACTAGTGGCTTAGCTAAAGTTTCTAATCATGAGATTAAACAAATTTTTAAAAAGACTGTAAATCCTAGTAGAGTAGATTGGTCTACGAGACTGGATACTACATTATGGGCATACAAGACTGCTTATAAAACTCCTATCGGTATGGCTCCTTACAGACTTAGTTATGGAAAGACTTGTCACTTACCAGTAGAATTGGAGCATAAAGCATATTAGGCTATTAAAGAATTCAACTATAATTTGAAAAATGCTGGTGAGAAGAGATTGTTCAAATTGAATGAATTAGAAGAACTAAGAAATGAATCTTATGATAACGATAAAATTTATAAGGAAAAGCTAAAGTTAATGCATGATCAAAAGATTAACCAAAAGAACCTTGAACCAGGACATTAAGTTTTTCTTTACAATACGAGGTTGAAATTATTTCCTAGGAAATTGAAGTCTCGTTGGTTAGGACCCTTTACTGTGACTCAGGATTACACTTATGGAGCTGTTAAAATTGAAGATCCGAAGACTGGGAATCGATTCAAAGTAGACATAGATTAAAACCATATTTTGTGGGTAAAAGACCAAATTTTAAAGAGGTTTTAATGCTCAGTTAACCTGAATAACACCTGAATAGGTCAAGCTGACGACGTTAAACCAAGCGCTTTATGGGAGGCAACCCATAATTATCTTTATTTTTTTTTAGTGTTTATTTGAGTTTATCGTTAGTTTATAGTAATATTGAATTCTACTACTTGTATTTGCCCTTTGATTATCAAGAATTTGAATCCATAGAGAAAATTTAGAACGTATTTGACCACGACGTAAAGGTGCAAAATTTTGCCTAGGGCGCCGATGGTGTGCTTGACACCGCCGATGGTGGGTTTTTCCCGAGAGCTCTGAAATTTAATTGCACAAGCCTCACTGACGGGGCCAACGAGGTCACCGACAGCGGAATTTGAGTTCGAAATGATGGTTTTTGGCGGTTTTTAGCGAATTCGTCCCTTATAAACTTTCATGGATGGTTCCTAAACTCCCCAATTCCCAAAAACGAATGGAAACTTCCTTCAATTCCTCTCTAATGGCTTCCAATTTAGTCGATTACCTTATATTTCAAGTGTACAACCGGAGAAAGTTCGTGAGTGTCGAGGCGCAGCGACTTTCCAACAAGGTGATGTCCAAGAGAAGGCTAATTGAAGAAATCGGATTTGTCAATCAAGGATTAAGCAATTCTTTGTCAGCAATTGAAGAAATGATTGTGCAGCGAAGATGGGAAGTATTTTGCTATACTACTGCCACAGTAGTTGTTCCAGTGGTGAATGAATTCTATGCCAATTTACATGGAATCAACCAAGGAAGCGTCTATGTACGAGGTAGGTGGATAAAATTTAATTTTGGAAGAATTAATGAATTGTACATGCTTGAAAATGTTCCTGTCTGCCATTATTCAAATTTTGAGCCGACAAGAGAAAAGATTAATGAAATTTATCAATATTTGACGGACGAAACTAAAGACTGGGAAGTTAGAGAGAACGTGTACATTAGTTTTTTTGTAACACTTCTAAATCCCGTTTCAAAAAATTGGCACCTTTTCATATCTACGAAGTTATTACCGATGATGAAAATCGGTAAAGTCACCAAAGGAAGTGCTATATTGAACTACTGCCTTCAAATGGGATGACCCACTGATATTGGATCAATTATTGTGAAGTTTGTGTTTGGCTTGATCGTTCAAGGATCATCTTAAGTGCTTGAACATCCTTCAACAATTTTCTCAATATGCAGTCTGTTTCAAGTATCGTAAGAGATTTGGGAAAAGGTATTGCTACCTTGGAAACCTTTAGACCCAACCTGTATGTTCCCAGCCAATGATGAGGAGAATGACATGGGCGTGATTATGGATCAAGCATCACATAATTCTGTTCCTATTCAACCTTTAGTAGCAACAAGACACCGATGATCTTACATTGAATCAAGAATCTGGAGAAGCAGGTACAATATTTAATGAGTACAATTAACAATATGTCTGATTTCATTGATCATATCGATTGGAGGATGAAAGAACATTTTGATGATACTCGGCAATTTGAAGCGAGTTTGATACTCTTAATGAAGAAGATGGGATGGATTGAAGAAGAGTCAACTAAAGAATTCCCATTCTTACTTTTTTATAACTTGTTCGTCCATGTTCAAGCAATGGGTGATATCAGAGGAGAAACCGGCACTGATTCAGAACAGTAGTAGAATTGCTTTACTTTATTTGTTTCTTTATGTTGAATTTGATTTGAACTATGTTTGTGTCTTCGCTTTCTTTGTTTACTTTTTAATCTCAGTATAGTTGAGATTATGATTAACTCATACTATTATGTGGGATAAATTAACTCATACTATTAAACAAGTGGCTAAAGATGTACTTGGAGAATCAAAAGAAAAAGTTTCTATAAATAAAAATAGTTGGTGGTGGAATAATAATGTGTAAGAAAAGATAAATTATAAGAAGTTATGTTATAAAAATTGGTTTAAATGTAAAAGCGTAGAGAACTGGGAAAAATATAAAACGGCCCGCAGGGAGTGTAAAAGAATAATCTGTGACGCTAAAAATTCTGCTTTTAGTGATCTTTATATCATGTTAGATACTAAGGAAGGTGAAAAATATATGTATAAACTAGCCAAACAAAGAGAAAAGAAAAGTAAAGATTTAACTCAAGTAAAGTGTATTAAAGATGAAAATCAAAAAGTGCTTTTCTTAGAAATAGATATTCAACATAGGTGGGTGAGTTATTTTGATAAACTTTTTAATGATGATGCTGAAAGTACGATTGACCTTAGTGATCTTAATATCGTTAATAATAATAAAATTTTTCATTTTTACCGTCGCATTAGTAAAAAAGAAGTTGATGAGGCTTTAAAGAAAACCAAGGGGGGAAAGTCCGTAGGACCCGATGATATCCCAATTGAAGTGTGGAAATGTTTAGGTGATTTGGGGGTTTCTGGCTTACTAAACTTTTTAATATTATTTTAAAAACTAAAAGGATGCCTGAGGAGTGGAGAAAGAGCATTATGGTCCCCATTTTTAAGAATAAAGGAGACGCACAAGAGTGTGCAAATTATAGAGGAATTAAATTGATGTGTCATACTTTAAAATTATGGGAGAGGGTAATTGAACATAGGTTAAGACGTATTACGAAGATTTCTCATAATCAATTTGGATTTATGCCGGGCGGAGTCTACCATGGAAGCTATACTTTTATTGAGAGGTTTGATGGAGAAGTACAGAGATAATAAGGAGGATCTACATTTGATTTTTATTGATTTAGAAAAAGCTTACGATAAGGTTCCTAGATATGTTCTTTGGAGAGTCCTTGAGAAGAAAGGTGTTGATATGACTTATATTCAAGTCATTAAAGATATGTATGCTGAGAGTCGTTACATGTGTTCGAGTTGAAGGAGGATTGACCAAGTATTTTACTATTTCGTTGGTTTACATCAAGGATCGGCTTTAAGCCCATATCTTTTGCTTTATTTATGGATGGTCTTACTTGGGCATTTACAAGAGGATGTACCTTGGTGTTTGCTTTTTGCCGATGATATCCTCCTTGTGGATAAGACAAGAGAAAAAGTCCGGGAAAAACTTGAATTATGGAGGTCTACATTGGAGTCTAAAGGTCTTCATTTGAGTAGAACTAAAAGCTGAATACATGGAATGTAATTTTAGTAATAGTAGGTCTAGTGACGACGAGTGTAACTTTGGGTGATCAAATTATTAAAAGGTGTGAACAATTTAGATATCTCGGGTCCATTGTTCAAAGCGATGGTGATATAGATGGGGATGTTAATAGTAGAATTCGGAGTTGGTTGGTTGAAGTGGAGGAATGCGTCGGCCTATTGTGTGATAGAAAAGTACCGCTTAGGTCGAAAGGAAAATTTTATAAGATGGTGCTTGAGACCTTCGATGCTCATGGTGCTTGAATGTTGGCCTTTAAAAGAGAAGCATAATGTTAAATTATATGTTGCCGAGATGAGAATGATTAGGTGGATGAGTGGCTTTACACTTAGAGACAAAATGCGAAATGAATATATCCAGTAAAAGGGTTGGAGTTGCACTAGGTGACGGATAAAATTAGAAGAGCCGCCTTAGATGGTTTGGTCATATTAAACGTCGACCACTCGATGATCCGATTAGGAGAGTAGATGTTTTAAATACAACTTATGTTACGAAAGGCAGAGGCAGACCTAGGAAAACTTGGACTTATTGCATAAAAAATGATCTTAATTTATCAAAATTAAACAAAAATTTGACACTAAATAGGACGCAATGGAGAAAAAGGATTCATGTAGCCGACCCCACTTAGTGGGATTAAGGCTTTGTTGTTGTTGTTGTTGTTGTATAGTTGAGATTATGATTGAAATGTTTGTTTTCAACATTTTGAGTGTTGTGGTTTGGATTGCGACGCTGATTAGATGAATTTAGGTTGAGAAAATACCTGTTTATGTGTGTTATGTAATGTGTATTGTAAACACTTGAATTTAATATATAATTGTGAAGTTTTGTTGTTTGTATGTTTATTTGTGTTAATAAATCACTTAATCACTTAAAATATATGATTAAAATGATTGAATGGATGACGAAGAGGCTTAAAATTGATTGAAATCGCAAAAAATTGAAAAATCATCAATAATTGAGAATCTCGCCGACGTCGCGCTCTAGGCCGCCGACGGCGTAATTTTCCCAAGGCTATTGGAATTTAATTCAATTGAGCCCGCCGACAGCGAACGACCCCACTGATGTTGAGATCCCAAAATTTACCTTTTAACTATGATTTTGACCGGTCAACCGCCACTATTCATCGTCGTCTTCCCCGATTTACTGAAAATTTCAACTTAGGGCTTGATAGATCTTGGATTTGGAGCAATTTCAACACATTCTAACTTCGGATTTCATCTTCCCTTGGTAAGAGCTTCACTCCTATGTAAAAATTTTTTATTTTCACCATGAATTTCTTCCACATTAAGAAACATTGGGAAATTTAAAAATTTGGAGAGAAGACTTGGAAGAAATTCATGGAACTTGATTTAGATTGCTTTAAAGCACTTTTAAAAGCCATTGTATTATTATTTTGGAGATTAGTTTGGATTTTTGTGATTTTGATAGATCAAACAATGGCTCCACATCAAAAGAGAAGACTCAAATTTGAAGAGACTCGATTTATAAATGCTAAAGCACAGTTGAGATACACTTCAATATTTCAAGGAAAGAAGTGTATTCAAGATCGAGTTTTCGATAATCCCGGAGGAGAGGTGGAACGAGTTATTAAAGAGAGAGGGTGAGAAAACTTCTGTTACACTACAAATAAAGATGCTATTAAAGTTGTGAGAGAGTTCTATTCAAATCTGACTCAACTTGAGGACGAGCATGTACAAGTAAGAGAATTTTCTGTCGATGCTAATGCTAACCAGATTAATTCTTTTTACGAGCTTCATGATTACTTTTCTAGCGAGTATGAAACATTTGGAACAATGGAGGGTCTGTTAAACGATGTTATTGACTTTCTCACTGATGGGAAAGAAACTTGGAAAATTAAGAATCGTAAACGGATTAACTTTCCACTTTCTATGATGAATGCCACAACTAAGGCTTGGCATTATTTCATTTGTTCTACTCTGTTACCCACCTATCATCATAGTGAAATCTCAAGAGATAGAGCTATTCTGAATTTCTATATTCAGAACAATAGAAGTATAAATGTGGGGAGAATAATTTACAAGAATATTATGGCTACGACGAAGAGTGAATCAAGTGGATATTTAGGACATCCTGACCTAATCAATGCACTTTGTCAATTATCTGGAGTTGAAGCTAATGATGATGAAGAATGGGTATATCCTGCGAAACCCATTAGTACGGAAAATTTGAAAACTTATGATTCCCATGAGGAATGGTGGTCTGGGAGTAGGAGCAAGGCACCTTCTACTACTAGAGACATCCCTTCTACTAGCTATGACGCTCCTGCATCTAGTTCCCCTACCTTATATGATTTGATGAATGCCATGACCCTGTAGCAGAAACGTTTTGAGAAGTTAGATGAAAAACTGGAAAGAATTGTTCATAGGATTGAAGGGTTAGAGTGAAGACATGATCACGATAGTGAGTATCTTCAGCGACACTCTGATTTTGAGATGACTTATTATGATGCTGAGGTTAGATACTACAGACGAGAGCCTGATGTCATTTTTCCATAATGCCCCATTATACTCAGTATCAGCCCAATCCACCTGCTGATCAGGGAGATGAAGACATAGCATGGGATTTTGATGATTGATATTTGTGATTGTGATGTGATTTGATGTATGTGATTGTGTTAGTTTTGTTTTAGTATTTTCATTTTTATTAATTGTATTCTGTGAACTATGTTTTATTTCTGAGATATGTGTTTAGTTTTGTAGTTTGTATTTTCATTTCTGAATGTCTGTGATGGATTGTGATTGTAATTGTAATTGTGAACTTTTAAGTCTAAAATAGTAGACTGTTTGCTCTGTGTTGTGAAATGCATATGTCCTGTATAGTGTAGTTAATTGTTGTTAATGTTTAGTTTTATATACTTGTTTTAAAAATTCATTACCCAAACAAATTTTCTAAATTATTATATGTGTAGAAAGATTTTTAATATTACTAGTCAGTTGAAGTTCAAATTTTTTGAGAAGAACCTGCAAAATTTCAAAAAGACAAAAATTCCTAAAGTGCAAAGGTATGATTTTTTTTATATATTCAGAATTTTTTTTTGCACCCTATATTATTTCTATTTTGGAAAACTTTAAGTTTGGGGAGGGGAGAAAAATATTAACTATTATGTGTTCAAAATTAACATATTTTCAAAAATTATAAATATGATTTTTGTGATAAAATTTAATTCAGATAACTATATTTTGATTATATCTAAATATGATAGAAGATTCAGAAATATATTTTTGGTAATGAAATTTAATCTTGTAGGATAAGATATTTAGTATAAGAGGATAAGACTATTGTTAATTATTTAAAGTAAAGAAAACTATATTTTGAAATATTAAGAATCTTAGGAATTTAGTTGAGAAAGAAAAGATTGGGATTCAATGATGTAAAAACTATGAATTACATATATGGTAAAGAATGTTTTACAGTTTGAAATTTAGGAAAAAAAGAGTGAAGTTCAAAATTATTAACAGACTATCCATATATAATAATCCTCACTTGAAAAAGAAAAAGAAAGAAAAAGAAAATATTAAAAAAAATCCCTCAAAAAAAATATATATATATAGGATTCAAAAACAATCCAAAAGAAAAAAGTAAGCGAGGAGAAGCTTGAAAAGATGCCTTATAAAAAATTGGCTTCATTTGGATTAACCCTAAAAGGAAAATTAAAAACATTTCTGAATTTATAAGGAACAATTTGGGGCGGAAAAAAGGGTCCACTAGCGTCCATTTATTTCAACCACGTGTTATTCTAATTAATTAGAGAGTCAAGTGTGTGAGTCTAGTGAGTTCGTATAGAGTTTCTAGTGTTAAATTGGTGAGTTCAGATAGTGAAATTTGTGAGAGATTGTAAGAATGGAAGGGAAGAGAGAGATCTCTTCTTCATTGCCGTTTCGAAGGAGAATTCTGCGTATTGTAAAGAAAGGAAGAGATTCAGAGGAACTTCAAGGAGTTTGCTTGAGGAGGAATTTAAGATAAGTTGTGTTTATTTACTTTAGTTTGTTGAACTTTGCTTTTATATATGAAATCCAAGTTTTATTGTATCCTCTCCATGAAATCTGAGTAGTTTTTCTGTCTTTATCCTTGTTTTTGATATTTTTGTGAAATGGTAAATTGAATTAGTGTGCCATAAAGTTTAAAGAATTTGTGATAATCTTTTAGTTAAATCTTAATTTACTTTCAATCTGGCCAATTGATTAGTTAAAATATATTGAGTTTAACAACAATAGTAAAGATTACATCCGAGATTCAGGGAGATCAAAGTACTTGGAAGTAGGGTGCAAATAAATAGGGAAATAATATTCATCGGGCATAGAATTAGAGATTTTAGAGTGACAGGCTAAAATCCTCAATTTGGTCCTATTGTTTGGGTGCTGATGTGTAGATGTTAGCCCTCAGGCAAGGAGAACGTGGGAGCTCCGAAGTGAGAGCTAGTATCCTCCCAGCCTAGCCGCAGATTCAGTAACCAAGCATAGGATTAGTCAATGTTCTTTATGCTTGGACAAAAGGATAAAGAATAGGTATGCTCCTATTTGGCACAACACTGTTTTAAACTAATTCTAATTATTCATTCACTTAAATATCTTAACGAAGGAGAAAGATTCTTGCTTATATAATTAATTTCACTTTGGTATAATTAGTTATATGTTACTAGAACTAGTTTATTAAAACTTCATATTACTGTCGATTGCATATTAGTGACAGATAGGAAATTTTTATTTCCAAGTTGTGATTCTAAATTGATTTCTATAATCCTAGTTCGTAGCCTCTAAAATATTCCCTATGGGATCGATATCCAGGACTCCACTAGAGCCCTGTATTACTTGAGCGATACATATACTTGGTTTGTAGTAACTCTACGATTAAAGAGTATATTATATAATTGTTACAAAAAAAAAAATTAAAATTACGCTAAGTGTCCGCAGTGGTACTCAAGTCAATTCACAACACACTTCTATAAAAAATGTCGGGATGTGGTTGGTAAGGATGAAGTAAATGCGATCCAAAGTTTCATTTTAGGGTTCCCCATGTGTAAATATTTTGTACCACTTCTATAGCTTTAATCCAAAAAACTAATGATAAAAGTAAAAGGGATAGTTATATGGTGATATGTAACGCAAAGTTTTAATATTTAAATATATTTTCTTATAAACACCAAAATATGAACGCAAGTATACATATCACACAAGTAATACAGGGATATAATGGAGTCTTAGTTTTCAATCCGACGAGGGAACTGTAAATTTATGATAGTAGTAATAAAACACAATGCTCAAAATATAAAATTACTAGTGAAAAGCACAAGTTGACTATGTTTAATTATGCTAATAGAACTAAGTTTACCAAACTACATTCTAAACTTTAAAGAAGATTTACTAATTCTAATAAAGCTTAACTATTTTATAATGAAAGGTTTAAATTTGAGAAAGTATCCTTCCCCTTGAAATGTGGTTAGTGAAAGATTTAAATTGTTAGAAATTTTATTGTGCAAATTAGGAGCATTCCTATTTTTTACCCGCTTCCGAGTGCATAATGAACATTGGCTAATCCTATGTTTAGTGCCTAAATCTGTGGTTAGGCTGAGAGGATACTAGCTCCCACTCTAGAGCTCCCACTTCCCCCTCGCCTGAGGGCTAATTCTCGCTTTAATTTCCAAACACTAGGACCTAATTGGGTATTATAGTCTGTCACCCTTAAAATCTCCAATTCTATGCCGAAAAAAGTATATTTACCTATTTATTAGAATCAACCCTATGAACTACATTCTCATCCACATAATCGAATGTGATTCCCACTTTTTTTTAGAACTCATAACCTTTTGGGATATGTTTCACTACAAATTTTAACATTTCAATTGACTAGATCGAAAAGTGAATGAAGAACTGTGTGAAAAACCATCACAAGTATTTAACATTTAAATACCATATTCAATCTATCTCTTCAATTCACCATATCACATTGCAATGTGAAAGACAAAGAAATCAACTCAGAATTCATGAGAAGATACGAGAAAGCAAGGATTTTAGATATAAAAGAAAGTTCATACAAACAATAGTAAACAAACACAACTTATTTGAAACTCTTCTCCAAAGCAAATTCCATTGAAGTTCCTTTGAATCTCTCTCTCTCTCCTTATAATAACACTCAATTCTCACTTAGAAAAGTAAGGAAGAGGAAATCTGTCACTTTCTTCCCTCTCCTACAACTCTAGAGAAAACCCTTTTACACTTACACTGATTTTTCTTTCCCTTCTCTTTTTTTGCGCCACCATCTAGCACACACACTCCCTTTTTCTGGTGTTTAAAGCACTTTAATATAGTGTAGGGACAAATTTCTCAAGAGATGCCTTAAGCAACCATCCAAAAGTCATTTAAAAACGTCAAATCTACGAAAAATTTGCGCATAACTATCCTGGGCACCGTCAGCATTGGACTTGGGTGTTGTTGGCATCATGTCTCTGTTAAATTGCACCGTCGTGCCCATCTTGGTGCTGTCAGTGGTGGATTACATTTTTTGATTTTTGCTCTCTGGATGAGGATGGCGTTGGTGCCCAGCCTGGTGCTGTCGGCGCCCAAGGAAAATTTTCCAGAAACCGCTTCATTTGGCTATAAATTTCGCCCTTTTGCCTTTATTTTGCTCCAAATGCCAAAAATCAATATACCTGCAAAAAATTATGAAAGAAATATCACCAAAAATGAGTATAAAATATAGGTTAAAAAGCTAACATATTTTTGGTGTATCAAAATATCTCGAACTTAATTGTAACTTGTCATCAAGTAACAGTTTTACTACATAAAACTATGATTTATGATATTGAATTTATCTTTATATTTGTTATAATTTTTTATTCATAAATATAATAGAAAGAATTTTAAATCAGTTTTAATAACTTGGGTTAAACTATAGGTTATAGTATTTAGTAATCAAGTTCAAGAGTTCTAATCTTCTATTCATTTCAAGTATAAGTGCAATTTCTCATATTAAGAACACTTAGAAAAATCATATGAAAAAGAAATCCCATGAAGAAATTATTAATAAAGACACTAACACATCAACATAAATCTAGAAATGTGGTTAAGTTCTTCCCTATAGGTTAATTCAAGTGAAGCCAATTTTTTATTAGGCGTCTCCTCAAGCTTCTACTCACATATTTTTCTTTTCTTTTGTTTCTCTCTTTTTCTTTTTCTTTTCATATATATGGATTGTTTTTCAATCCTTTCTTTTCTTTTCTTTCTCTTTTTTTTAATGTGAGGATTACTATATTTGGATAGCCTTTAATAATTTTGAACTTCACCATCCTCTTCCTAAATTTATAACTCATTACAATTTTTTATTTATACATCAATATCACTATAAACATTACTTCATAAAGTTTCAACTCTTTCTCTTTACATGTAATCCTAAGACTCTGAACATTTCAAAAATACCATTTCCTTTACTTTAAATAGAAAAGTACAGTCTTATACTCTTATATTAAATATCTTAACCCCAAAGTTAACTTCCATTATTAAAACTTAATTCTCAAGTCTACTATAATATTTAGATAAAATAAAAAATATAACTTTCTAAAGTTAAATTCTGACCACAAATCATGTTTAAAATAGTTTTAAAAATAATACTTCATTTGAGGAGAAATAAAGTTTAGTCCTTCTTCCCCCAAAACTTAAATATTGTAACATATACAACTTTAGAAATATAAAATTAGGAAGAAAGAACAAAAAGTACTAACCTTTGTGTATAGGGTCTTTTATTTCTTTTCTCTTCAAGTTTTGCAGGTATTGCATTCACGATGACAGGTATATAACAATATAGAAAGTGTGCTAAACATGATATATGAAAGATTTTTAGGGTAAAGAGAAATTTAAAACTTAAACTAAAAATTTAACAGTAACATGAAAACATAAAACAGTTTAAAATCTAAATTTAAATAAGCAATCTGAAAGTAAACACATCCATACACACCATAGAGTCTCACTAAGCAATACAACATAACATAAATACAAGTTCAACAACAAAAAACACAACAAAGCAAAACAATAGTAAACCACTATTAGTAATCACTACCATCACTCTCCTCCTTTTCTTCTTCTTCATCATCTTCCACATCCAGGTCTTGCCACTAATACAAAGTGAAACTGGGGCAAGTAGGGAATTCAACATTAGGATTGCCCCTCATGAATTTGACCATAGCTTCACATCATAATCCAATTTCCTCACCATAAAATCATCATTATATGCATTTCTAGCCTCCAAATGTTCAATCTTATTCTGAACTGTCAAAATATCTCTCTACTAAATCATATGTTGTTTAATAATACCATGAAGAGTAGGAATACCAGAGGTAGATGGAATATCACGACTACTACTCCTAGATCTTTATCCAACATGAGATTCATAAGTATTAATATTAGCCCTTCCAATAAGCTTTAGAGGCACAAACTTTTCTTCATCCCATCCAAATTCAACTCCTGATTGTTCAATAGAGTGAAAATCGGGGCATGTGGCCTAAACCACCAGTAGTCTCACCCATAGCAATAGCACAGATATTTTGATATATGACAAAGCCAGTATTAATCATTTTCATTTGTTGAATATAGAAAATTAAAATGGCTCTATCCCTAGTCACTTATCTATGGTAATAAGTAGTAATAATCTTCCAGAAATTAAATAGTCTCAGGCTTTATATGGAACATTTAACTTTGAAGTAGAAAAATAGACCTTTGGTTTGTTCTTCATCTTCCAAACTTCTTTGCCATCATTCAGGTAAGCAATCACTTCATCTAAAGTAACATCAGTAGCACTGAATTTGGTGTACTTACAGAATGAAAACTGTAACTTGTATAAATCATTAATTCAATCCAGGATAAATTCTACCATTTTTCTACGTACAAAAACATGATCCTCTGAAGTTTCCCTCAGAATAGTATAGAAATCTCGCACTATCCTAATAATAGCCTCAATGGTAAAGTAGCAAAAATTTTTCCAATGCCGATCAACAATCACCTTCTCAACGACTCCACCTGGACTTTGGAAAAGCCTGACCTTGAACAATATTCTTTGTTCTAAGTAAGGTATTGTAGTGGTATTGAACATTTATATTCACAAATTTCTTCTCATCAAAATCAAACTTCCTCTTCCCATTACTCATTCGTGGAGCCATGATAAAATCTATAAAAGTGCAAATAAACTCAAATAAATTCAAAGATAAAAATGTGGTAGATACCAAAGATCATTCTAATGAGTAAGAACTTTCCGCCATGGATTCACTCAAAGTTTTCTTCAAAAACTTCAAAATTTTAGATCTCCAAAATGTAGGAGTATTTTATGGTGAAAAGAAAAAATTTCAAGTGCAAAGTGAAGCTCTTACCAAGGGAAAATTAGATCCAAGTTCTTTTCCTCTTCAAATCGCCTTAAATCCGAGTTAAATCAAGCCCTAGAGGGAGTTTTTAGCCTAGGCTAGAGGTAGAAGATGACTAAAAGGGGTAAAAAGGATTTTAGCAGAAAAGTTGTAGCGGTTGTTAATAAAATCAGGAGTTTTGGCCTTTGAGCACTGTTGGCGCCCGTCTCAGCGCTGTCGGTGCCCAGAGAAGATTTTCAGATTTTTCAAATTTTTGCAAATTCATCCAATTCTTTGTCATGCCATCATTTAATTAGCCTTATTAAGAATTAATTTTCATAAATAAGTGGTCTACATATAATAGTTTTCACAAACAATAGAAAACATCACAATTATATATAAAATCCAACACTTACAAGCAAATAATCCAATCCACACCAACACGAGTGATGTAAGCCACACAACATAAAATTTCAGTGTCGAAATTAAACCACAACACCCTAAACCTGAAAAATAAACTCCAAACACTCAAGCAAAGCATAAAGTTTCTTAAATTTAAAGCATATCCATAACAATCACAAATAAAAACATATAAGTTCAATTACTAGAAATCGAATCTTCAGAGTCACTACTCCTCGTCATCATCAGTATTAGCTTCTCCTCGAATGTCTCCCATGATTTTGTGATGAACATAAAAGTTTTAAAAAGGTTGGTAAGGAAATTCATCGGTCTATTCTTCTTCGATCCAAGCACCCTTCTTAAACATACATATCATACCTTCTTCAATGCGTCCAGTTTGATCAAAATGCTCCTTCAACCTTTAATCATGATGATTAAATAATTCATAAATATTATTAATTACATTCATAATATTTTTAACTTCTTTCTCCAATTTCTTGATCCTTTTTAAAATAACTTGTGAACTATCAAAAATGCAGGGCCGTAAATGTGTTAAACTCTGAGATGGTTGATCCAAAATAATGATCAAAACATTTTCCTCCCCATTCCCAATGTAGTTATAATAAATAAATGGGTCCATAAGCTTCCAAGGCAAAAGCACTTTCTCCCAATGTTCATAAGGCACTTGTGGCTGACTACAAAACAGGAATATGATAGAAGGATGTCCCAACACATAAGTATATCCTTAAACAATCAAGCTCAAAATAGATTTCACAATTATAGAACCAACATCAATAGGTTTTCTCATTTGAATGCAATAGTTCAGAATGACACTCTCCTTTGTAAATTTACTAATTTTCATAGTAGGGAGTAACTTTGTAGAAATAAATAATTGTCATTACTTCAATACAGGATTCAAGAGTGTAGAAGAAAAACCTACATGCCCGTCTTTCTTGTCTCCCAATTTTCACTATCATCAGTCAATTATCGATAGACTTCATTCATGATATCTCTTGTGGGGACAAACTTTGTGTAGTGGTAAGTTGGAACACCTTCAATCATAAACATATCAATTATCCTCGAAGGAGTAAATGGTACCCACCTGCCTCGAACATAGATGACTCCTTATTTGATTCCATAAAGATTTGCATAAAAATTTTTCACCACACGAACAACTACCGCAACAGTAGTGTAGCATAGTTCTTCCCATTGCCTTTGTACAACTAGAGTACTTGGATTACTCAATTCTCGATTCATGAAGCCTCTTCCCTTGATTAGTCCCTTCTTCATAAGAACTTTGTCGTAAAGTTTTCGGGCCTCGTAACTAATGAAACTTCTTTTATTAAAAATTTCATATCTTGAAGTATTTTGGAATTGAAATCCATAGAATTTTTTAAATGGTGAATATCTTTACGTTTTTTATCCAAAATGGCTTTAAAAACAAGTTTAGGGAGTTAATTGGGAAGAAATACGTCGAAATTTGCCAAAAACCACATTTAGAATGAAAAATTCCATCCTAGTAATGCGTGGCGCCGACGAGGTGCCTAGAGCAAGTTTGCTCACCGATTCATTTTTCGTCCGAATAAATTCCAAATCTTCCATGAAATATAATTGATGTCATTTATGACATAAAATAGTGTTAAAGACTCCAAAGAAATATTAAATCCTAATTTTATCAACAATAACAACCAAAATAAAGAAAAATAACAAACATAACTGTGGGTTGCATCCCACAAAGCGCTTGTTTTAACGTCGACAGCCTGACGTCTCCAATTTTTAATCGGGATTACTCAATAATAAAAAAAATTTAAAATGCAGTCTTTGTCCCTCATAATAAGGTTTTAATCTGTACCCGTTAACTTTAAATATATTCGCAGTTTTAGGATCTTCAATATTAACAATAGACTTTAATAACTGTGAATGGTTCTAACCAATTAGACTTCAGTTTTCCTGAAAATAATCTCAATCTTATATTATATAACCACACTTCTTATCCAGGTTCAAATTTCTTTCTTAATATCTTTTGATCATGCCAGATCTTCATTATCTTTTTATATATTTTAGCATTATCATACGCTTCATTCCTAATCTCTTCAAGTTCATTTTGTTGTAATAATTCTCACCAGCAACTTTTAAATTGAAATTAAATTCTTTAATAGCCCAATATGCTTTATTTTTCAATTCTACTAGCCAGTGATCTTACCAAAATTTAGTCTATACGGGGACATTCTTATAAGAGCTTTATAAGATGTCTTATATGCCCACAAAGCAGAGTCTAGTCTAGCAGAGTAATCCAATTTGTTTGGATTTACAGTCTTTTCTAAAATTCTTTTAATTTCACGATATGATGCTTCTGCTAGGCCACTAGTCTGGGGATGATAAACAGTTGATAATCTATGCAAAATATTGTATTTTCCAACCAATTTCTCAAATTTTCTTAATCTAATTTCTCTTCAAACTTTTCCTTAAAATGCTCATTACTTAAATAATCACGAGCTTCCATCCTGAAACATTCATTATCTCTTTGTGTTGCTGAATACTTCATGGCTTTTAATATAGTAAATGTACCTCTTGATCATTAACTCTCATTGTTAATTCTCCTTTATGAACATCTATTACAACTCTTTTAGTAGCAAGGGATAGTCTCCCCAAAATAATGGGAATTTCTTCATCTTCCTCCATATCTAAAACAATAAAATCTACCAGAAAGATAAATTTATCCACCTTTACCAATACATCTTCTATAACTCCTTTAGGATAAGTGATAAAACAATTATCCAACTGAAGAGTTACAGTAGTAGGGAAAATCTCTCCTAAACCCAACCTTTTAAAAATTGATAGAGGAATAATGTAAATACTGGCTCCTAAATCATATAAGGCTCTTCCAAAATATCATTCACCAATAGCATAAGGTACAATGATTTTACAAGGATCTTTTAATTTTTCAAGAAGCTCTTTTTGAATAATTGCGCTGCACTCTTCATTAAGTGCAATAGTCTCATTATCAGTAAACTTTATTTTCTTGTTAAGTAAAACCTTTATAAACTTCAGATAGTTTGACATTTTTCCGAAGGCCTTAACAAAAGGAAATTTATATTTAACTTTTAAGAATTTCCAAAAATTGTGAAATTTGTTTATCATTCTTTTGTTGTTTCAATCTTTGAAGAAATGGAGGTAGCGGTCTTTCTATAGTAATTTTCATTATCTTAATCGAATATTCTAAATTAGGATATGTTTCATCGTTACCATTTTCAATCTCTACCCTTTCCTCTTCAGTCACAATTTCTGTTTGCACTCTTGCTTCCAATTCATTTCGACTTCTTAGTTGAATAGCCTTAATTTGCTCTTTGCTTTGATCTTTTGGATTAATTTCGACATTACTAGGAAGAATTCTTGAAGGTCTATTACTAAGAACAGTTTCAATATGCCCCACTTGATTATCAATGTTTCTAATAGCAGCTCCTTCACTTTGCAATTTCTTACCTTGATTCAGTAATTGATTCCCCATATTTAACACCAATTCTTCAATTGACAAATTATTCTCCTTTACTTGTGAGTTACTGATAAAACCAGAAGGACAATAAAGTCTATAGTTAAAATTTCCTTCGTTGTTGGAATTTCCTAATGGGTTCACCGAATTTTTATTATTTCAATTTAAATTAGGGTGATTCTTCCAACCAAGATTATAATAATTAGAATAAGAATTATTGGTTTTATTATTTAGGACATTCAAAGTCTCGTAAGATGTTTGAGATTCCATAATTTTTCCCAATGCATTTTCGTCTAACACAGGGGGTGTTTGAGAATGGTTCATTCCAATTTGATCAATTTTCTTAGATATAACAACAATTTGAGAAGCCAAAATAGTTATCACATCAGAATCATGGATACTCGCTACTGTTTTAGGATTTACCCATTCAACAGACCATTGAAAATTATTAGTAGCCATCTCCTCAATTACAGATTATGCTTCATCAGAAGGTTTGATATTAATGAACCACTAGCAGTAGCATGGATAAAAGATCTAAGATATCCTATTAATCCGTTATAAAATGTTTGAACTATTAACCAATATGGTAAAGCATGATGTGGACACTTTCTGAGGAGATCTTTAAATCTTTCCCAAGCTTCATATATTGATTCCCTTTACAACTATAAAAAAGAATAGTTCTCCCCAAGTTTGATAGATCCAGGTGCTAATAAATTTTACAATGCCTTAGCCTTATCCCTTAATGAAAAGAAAAAATTCTAAGTCTAACAGCGTGATTCGACACTCCATCATATTTAAACACAACACAAAATTCTAAAAAACTAGCAAGTGTTGACCTCATTTTTGATGAGGTCTTTTCTTTTCTCTCTCCTTAGTACTTAGGATCTAGCCTTAGGTTTTCCCTTTGATTATCCTAGAGGACTAGAAATGGAACCCACCACTTAGAAATTCAAACACCTCTTAACTCCTTGCAAACCCCATAAGTTTGATTAACAACCCCCAAACCACTTGGAGGGTTAAGATCAATTCTTTGTCATGCCATCATTTAATTAGCCTTATTAAGAATTAATTTTCATAAATAAGTGGTCTACAAATAATAGTTTTCACAAACAACAGAAAACATCACAATTATACATAAAATCCAACACTTACAAGCAAATAATCCAATCCACACCAACACGAGTGATGTAAGCCACACAACATAAAATTTCAGTGTCGAAATTAAACCACAACACCCTAAACCTGAAAAATAAACTCCAAACACTCAAGCAAAGCATAAAGTTTCTTAAATTTAAAGCATATCCATAACAATCACAAATAAAAACATATAAGTTCAATTACTTGAAATCAAATCTTCAGAGTCACTACTCCTCATCATCATCAGTATTAGCTTCTCCTCGAATGTCTCCCATGATTTTGTGATGCACATAAAGGTTTTAAAAAGGTTGGTAAGGAAATTCATCGGTCTATTCTTCTTCGATCCAAGCACCCTTCTTAAACATACATATCATACCTTCTTCAATGCGTCCAGTGTGATCAAAATGCTCCTTCAACCTTTAATCAAGATGATTAAATAATTCATAAATATTATTAATTATATTCATAATATTCTAAACTTCTTTCTCCAATTTCTTGATCCTTTTAAAAATAACTTGTTAATTATTAAAAATGCAGGGCCGTAAATGTGTTAAACTCTGAGATGGTTGATCCAAAATAATGATCAAAACATTTTCCTCCCCATTCCCAATGTAGTTATAATAAATAAATGGGTCCATAAGCTTCCAAGGCAAAAGCACTTTCTCCCAATGTTCATAAGGCACTTGTGGCTGACTACAAAATAGGAATATGATAGAAGGATGTCCCAACGCATAAGTATATCCTTAAACAATCAAGCTCAAAATAGATTTCACAATTATAGAATCCACATCAATAGGTTTTCTCATTTGAATGCAATAGTTCAGAATTACACTCTCCTTTGTAAATTTACTAATTTTCATAGTAGGGAGTAACTTTGTAGAAATAAATAATTGTCATTACTTCAATACATGATTCAAGAGTGTAGAAGAAAAACCTACATGCCCGTCTTTCTTGTCTCCCAATTTTCACTATCATCAGTCAATTATCGATAGACTTCATTCATGATATCTCTTGTGGGGACGAACTTTATGTAGTGGTAAGTTGGAACACCTTCAATCATAAACGTATCAATTATCCTCGAAGGAGTAAATGGTACCCACCTGCCTCGAACATAGATGACTCCTTAGTTGATTCCATAAAGATTTGCATAAAAAATTTTCACCACAGGAACGACTACCACTACAGTAGTGTAGCATAGTTCTTCCCATTGCCTTTGTACAACTCGAGTACTTGGATTACTCAATTCTCGATTCATGAAGCCTCTTCCCTTGATTAGTCCCTTCTTCATAAGAACTTTTTCGCAAAGTTTCTGAGCCTCGTAACTAATGAACTTTCTTTTATTAAAAATTTCATATCTTGAAGTATTTTGGAATTAAAATCCATAGAATTTTTTAAATGGTGAATCTCTTTACGTTTTTCTATCCAAAATGGCTTTAAAAACAAGTTTAGGGAGTTAGTTGGGAAGAAATCCGCCGAAATTTGCCAAAAAACACATTTAGAATGAAAAATTCCATCCTAGTAACTGTGGCGCCGACTAGGTGCCTAGAGCAAGTTTGCTCACCGATTCATTTTTCGTCCGAATAAATTCCAAATCTTCCATGAAATATAATTGATGTCATTTATGACATAAAATAGTGTGTAAGACTCCAAAGAAATATTAAATCCTAATTTTATCAACAATAACAACCAAAATAAAGAAAAATAACAAACATAACTATGGGTTGCCTCCCACAAAGCGCTTGTTTTAACGTCGTCAGCCTGACGTCTCCAATTTTTAATCGGGATTACTCAACAATAAAAAAAATTAAAATGCAGTCTTTGTCCCTCATAATAAGGTTTTAATCTGTGCCCGTTAACTTTAAATGTATTCCCAGTTTTAGTATCTTCAATATTAACAATAGACTTTAATAACTGTGAATGGTTCTAACCACTTAGACTTCTGTTTTTCTGAAAATAATCTCAATCTTATATTATATAACCACACTTCTTATCCAGGTTCAAATTTCTTTCTTAATATCTTTTGATCATGCTAGATCTTCATTTTCTTTTTATATATTTTAGCATTATCATACGCTTCATTCCTAATCTCTTCAAGTTCATTTTGTTGTAATAATTCTCACCAGCATCTTTTAAATTGAAATTAAATTCTTTAATAGCCCAATATGCTTTATTTTTCAATTCTACTGGCCAGTGATCTTACCAAAATTCAGTCTATACGGGGACATTCTTATAGGAGCTTTATAAGATGTCTTATATGCCCACAAAGCAGAGTCTAGTCTAGCAGACTAATCCAATTTGTTCGGATTTACAGTCTTTTCAAAAATTCTTTTAATTTCACGATATGATGCTTCTGCTAAGCCACTAGTCTGAGGATGATAAACAGTTGATAATCTATGCAAAATATTGTATTTTCCAACAAATTTCTCAAATTTTCTTAATCTAATTTCTCTTCAAACTTTTCCTTAAAATGCTCATTACTTAAATAATCACGAGCTTCCATCCTGAAACATTCATTATCTCTTTGTGTTGCTGAATACTTCATAGCTTTTAATATAGTAAATGTACCTCTTGATCATTAACTCTCATTGTTAATTCTCCTTTATGAGCATCTATTACAACTCTTTCAGTAGCAAGGAATAGTCTCCCCAAAATAATGAGAATTTCTTCATCTTCCTCCATATCTAAAATAATAAAATCTACCAGAAAGATAAATTTATCCACCTTTACCAATACATCTTCTATAACTCCTTTAGGATAAGTGATAAAACAATCATCTAACTGAAGTGTTACAGTAGTAAGGAAAATCTCTCCTAAACCCAACCTTTTAAAAATTGATAGAGGCATAATGTTAATACTGGCTCCTAAATCACACAAGGCTCTTCCAAAAAATCATTCACCAATAGCATAAGGTACAGTGATTTTACAAGGATCTTTTAATTTTTCAAGAAGCACTTTTTGAATAATTGCGCTGCACTCTTCATTAAGTGCAGTAGTCTCATTATCATGAAACTTCCTTTTCTTGTTAAGTAAAACCTTTATAAACTTCAGATAGTTTGACATTTTTCTGAAGGCCTTAACAAAAGGAAATTTATATTTAACTTTTAAGAATTTCCAAAAATTGTGAAATTTGTTTATCATTCTTTTGTTGTTTCAATCTTTGAGGAAATGGAGGTAGAGGTCTTTCTATAGGAAATTTCATTAGCTTAATCGAATATTCTAAATTAGGATATGTTTCATCGTTACCATTTTCAATCTCCACCCTTTCCTCTTCAGTCACAATTTCTTTTTGCACTCTTGCTTCCAATTCATTTCGACTTCTCAGTTGAATAGCCTTAATTTGCTCTTTGCTTTGATCTTCTGGATTAATTTCGACATTACTAGGAAGAATTCTTGAAGGTCTACTACTAAGAACAATTCCAATATGCCCCACTTGATTATCAATGTTTCTAATAGCAGCTCCTTGACTTTGCAATTGCTTACCTTGATTCAGTAATTGATTCCCCATAATTAACACCAATTCTTCAATTGACAAATTATTCTCCTTTACTTGTGAGTTACTGATAAAACCAGAAGGACAATAAAGTATGCAGTTAAAATTTCCTTCGTTGTTGGAATTTCCTAATGGGTTCACCGAATTTTTATTATTTCAATTTAAATTAGGGTGATTCTTCCAACCAAGATTAAAATAATTAGAATAGGAATTATTGGTTTTATTATTTATGACATTCAAAGTCTCATAAGATGTTTGAAATCTTTTCCTAAACCTTCCTAACATGCACATAAACAAAAAACTAACTTGATTTGCCCCAAATTTGAACCCAAACGCCACCCAAACCTAACCCAAAACCAAAATCCCCAATTTTGGCCTAAACCCACCATGAACCCAAATGGGCCCAAATCCCAAAATCAAAGCCCAACCAAAGTTTAAAACTCTTTGTGACACTCCCATAAACATTTCTCAACATTAATTTTACATCAAATCTAATATTAGCCCAACCTTAGCCCAAGTTAGCTCAATTTGACCCACTTTGCCCCCTTTACCAAAAAATCCCAAATCAAACCCAATTCAACTCCAAATCACCTCAAATTTGTTTCAAATCACTCATGACACATCCATAAGCTAAACCCAACATTTGTTTAGCCCAATCCTTCACAAAATTTCCATCCACCATACTGTTTTTAAACCTAAAGGCCCACTTACTTAAACCATTCTGAAAGCCCACTTCCACCAAATCCAAAAGCCCAAAAAACTTCATCCAAAGTCCATATGACACTCTTCTTCGTCATGCATTCTATTAAAATCATCCCTAAGTCCTATACCAATGATTAAATAATTCTAAATAAAGCTTCATCCAAATTTCCACCAAAATATCCAAAATCCTTAAAATCCATTTTTATGAAATTGACCATGCTTTTTCCAAGCCAAATGTGAGCCATTGAGCCATGTACAGGCCACATGGAAGCCATGGAAGCCACTTTCCACCTCACCAAGCCATTTATGGCAAGAAGAGGAGACTCTTTCCTAATCCTTCATTAAACCCTTTTAACCATATTCATGTCACACTCTAAACCAAGCTTTGCCACCTCACCATGGAAAGAGACCTCACCACCCTCTCTTGGCTGAACCAAATGATTCCTCCCAGCCCAAAGTCAAGCCTTGGGGAGGTGCACCTTGCCTAAACCATGACTTGACCCATTTAAACCCAAAAGAGCCACTTCCCCATTCCATTTAAATCAAACCTTAGACACTTGTCCAAAGCCAATTGACTGCACCAAACCCCAGTCCTGACCTCCCTGATCTTGAGGGTGACCTGACCCTAGCCGGACCACCACCCTAGTCGTCGGAAACCACCAGGTCGAGAA
Organism: Papilionanthe hookeriana x Papilionanthe teres; assembly: GCA_022702705.1. Lineage (NCBI taxonomy): Eukaryota > Viridiplantae > Streptophyta > Magnoliopsida > Asparagales > Orchidaceae > Papilionanthe > Papilionanthe hookeriana x Papilionanthe teres. The sequence continues at coordinate 116,343,905 of CM040421.1, read as the reverse complement.
GGCTAATTTGATTCAAAAATCCAAATTGAATTGGTTGAGCTGTCCCAACCCAATTGGCCACCACAGCTCTTCATCTCCTCCCCTAGGCAGCTGATCCAAGTCATCAATTGCTCCTGGGAAGCCCTGGCCATGGCTATTTAAACAAGCCACCCCCTCTCGGCCAAAAGGTTGGCTGAAATCAACCTTCACAGAATTTCTCCAAACTCCTCACAGAGCTTCCCCTAGCCAAGAGCAATCCTTCCCCACTGTTCTCCTGCTCTAAATCCCAGTGATTGAGCTCAATTTTGGAACTTAATTCTCAGGCCAGAAAAGGACATCTCTTAAAACTCCACCCAAACCAAATTAAACTCACCCACACCTGCACAGGACCAAGAGAAGGAGTTCCCCAGTGGAAGCCCCCTCACTAGGCTAGCCATTCTCTCTATCGGCCAAGCTTTGAAATCGGGCTTGGTGGAAGTTGCACCTAGACAATTCGACAGAGCCAGAGACTTCATCCCTAGGCTCTTCCAGCTCCATCGAATGTGTCGAGCACATTCAGTTGAGGTCTCACCTCCTGAACTAAGGTATGGACACTCCTCCTCCCCGAGAGCTTCCAGCGATTCTTCATTTTGCTTCAGTTGATTTCAACGCATGTAAATTGTATGGATGTGTTCGTCTCTTCAAGATGAATCCATAGAGTATAAGAACACGAAAATCCATTGAGAAATGAGAGAGATCTTAGGGTTTTAGTGTGGACGGTCACGGGTGCACACCAGTCGTAGACGATGATCAGGCACCGTCCGATCACGCGTGTATCGAGTGGACGGCTCAGATGGCGTCGGACCAGAGAACGGTACGTGAACCGCGGGGCCCCGGAGCGCTGAGTCAGATGGTGGCGTCAAATAGGGAGGCGACGCGTGGGCTTTAGGAGCTGCCGAGGATGAGTCAGCGCCGCATGGATAAGTAGATAAATATGGATTTTTTTGATTTAATTAAATACCTTAGACTTAGAAAATCCATATCTTTGTGTAGAAAAATCATAAAAATAAACTTAAAATACCCTCTTGCTCAGTGAACAGAGAAGAATAATTTGGAAAAAGAATTGAGTTAACTTGATGAGCATTTTATTTTTAATTAATTATTTACTCATTTTAGTATTTTAATTCTCCATTTGCATAGATAATTCACCATGGCATGAGACCATAGAACTTTTGAAGCCTCTGATCTTGGGAATATTCTCTGAATTTTTCAAGGTCAGAGGCTATCTCTGTGGCAAGTTATGTATTTTCAAGTTTATGTCACTGTTTTTGGTATTTTAATTCCATTAATTAGCATATTGCTTAGAAAATTCTAGGAAAATTTGGGGATGTTTCCTAGGACTAAAGGACCTTAGGAAAATTATGGTTTGAGTTAGTTCATTAAGAATAACCCTAGTTACCCTAATTACTCAAAACTGAACTTTAATTAATTTGGGTTAACCACACATCAAAAGAACTTGAAAACAATTCTCCACTGATCTTTAGGATTAGAGGGACCTCACATAAAAATTTGAAATTAATTGGAATTGTTTAACCCCCTAAATGGATTAATTAAGTTACATGACCAAAATTAAACTTTAAAAATTCATAACTCCAAAAATACATTTTAAAAATTCACCAAATTAGTTTTGAGACTTCTCTAGTAATAGAGGAGTCTAAGAAAATTAAAATTGTAATTTTTCAAAAATCGTCATTTTTCACGTTATTTTAATTTTTTAAATAATTAAAAAATAATAAAAATCACAAAAAGTAATAAAAATCACAAAAATGTCATATTTTAACTCCTAATCACTTAGGAACAAACTAAATATTTTTCCCAAGTCTCTTGGATAAGATATTGAATTTTAAATGCTTAAAACAATTTTTGAATTAAAAAATGAATTTTCCAACATTTTCACTAAATTAATTCTACTAAATCAAAGAAAAATAAAAAAGTTTTAAAAATTATTTCTCTAGACTCCTTGAGGTTAGAGAGATTTAAGAAAAATATAAAATCCATTTTTCAACTTTAATTTTATTTTATAATTGATTAATACTCCAAAAGTCAAAATAATTATAAAAAATAAAATATAATTCAAAAAATCACCAAAATTGGTCCAAGTGGTCCTCTGGTCATTAGAAACATCCCATAATTTTCATAAGGACAAAAACCTTGCCTTGGTCATGTTGTTGAATTCCCATTGAAAATCCTTATTTTTCATCAAAATAAATATATAAAGTAAATTAAATTTAGAAAAATCACATTTTCTCTTCTAATATCTTAAATGATATATGAGTGAAGTGACATAAAAATTTCAAGCTCATTTAAGCTCAATTTGATAAGTTATGGAATAATTAAGCTTAAAAGGACATATTAATAATTAAGAATTTTAACCCCTAATTAAACTTTAGGTTTAATCAAAATGGGAGGTAAAATATTTGATCTTAATTCTTTTTTAGATGATTGAAACTTTGGAAAATAAAAGGGTAGAAACTCATTGATCACTTCTAATAAACCAAAAAAAAAATGAAACCTTAATCAATTAAATAATTTGAATTTTGGAAGAATAATTAAAAAAAAATGGATTATTAAAATGGGGATATAATTTAGAGAGACTTTAATCACTTAAACTAAAATCCCCAAATGAATCACTTTAATTATATTTAACTCTTAATTAAACTTAAGATGATAATTGAAATTAATAAATTAATAATAAAGAAAATAACCTTTAATTAAAACTTAAAACATTAAATAACTTGATAATTAAATTGAAATAAATTTAAAACATTAAAAAAAAATTTAATTAATTTCAAAAATCACTTGAAAGCAAATTTAAAACAAACTCGAAACATCAAAATTAATTTCAAAAAAAAATCTTAATTAAAAAAAATCAAACCAATTAAAAGTTAATCTAGAATATAGCAATTAAATTAAAATTAAATAATTAAAGTCTAAATTAAATAATTTAAACTCCTCTTTCAATTCAAATAGTTTAAAAAATTTAAGAATAAAACAACTTGAATACTATTCCAAACTTAAATTTATTAAAATTTTATAACTAAATTAAATCACCTTAAAACAATAAATCTAATTTTAAATCGTTAAAATTCTTAATAAATTGATTTGCCCTTAAAGACTTTTATCATTATAACTCTTAAATGGAGCATCAAGTGAGGTGTCACTTCATTCATGAGATAATCAAATGTCCTAAGTTCACTGAGCAAGAGTTAAAACTTAACTAAAAGTTTTTGGATGATTGATTCATCTCTACAATAAAATTCATTTAGACTCGAAATAATCTCAGAAGTATTGAAAAGATGTTTAGGACTTGTCCTAAGCACTTTCTCAATGTGATGAGATGTTTTAGAAGAATAATTGAGCTTAATTGTTCTTTGATGAAGAAAATCATCCTTAACAAAATATAAAGAACCTAGACGTCATAGGAACTGACTAGCAGTAGGATTAGGATCTTGGTAGACAACCAGAACCTTTCCCTTAGTTTTACTTAGGTATTTGTAATAAACATTTAAATGCTCTCAACATTTGTTTTAAGTGTAGCTTGGAATGACGAGAAGACCCTCCAGGTACGCTTTTACTTTATTGCACTTTTACTTTATTGCAACTTGTTTACATGTACTGCGCTTTACCTTTCTTGCATGATAAACAGGATTGTTGCATGAAAATTGAAACTTTTAGGATAGCCACAAAACTGAAACCCAAAACTAAATTAAAATCACAACAAGATAAAATTCACCACCGCAACATTTCAAAATATAAAACAACTCAAAATTTAATCACAAACAGAACAACAAAACTGCAATTATAACTAAATTAAAACGTATTTTTGGATGATCGAGAATACCTCGGATGATGTAACCTACGTGTTACTAACGGGATTTCCCATGGTCTAAATGAAGGTGTGGAACTCATTCAGTTGATTTTAGCAAATTCATCTGGACTAAGTGAATCCGATAAAAATAACGGTGTCGGAATGATGGAACCGTGGGATCTTAACCGGTGTTGTTATAATCAACTTTAAGATTCCCCTAATAAAACACTAAAGACATTTGGACTTTAAAACATTTCTAAACCAAAACACTTCTCTCATCCCCTGATTTTCACCTTCTAAAACTAAAACTCTGCAACAACAAGGAGCTCAAAGCACGGTGGGCAGGACGGCCATCTTCGTCAGCAAAACTTGTGTCTACTTCAGCAAAACCTTTTTCTAGTTTTAAATAACCAAGCCATAGGATTTCGAGGTTGTTTGCCTAGTGCAACATAAACCCTCAACCTTTTTCTTAGGCATTTGTATAATCATGTTATGCAAATTAAGCCCTAACCGATCTTAGGACTCCAAGGTAGTCGTTTGGTACGACACAAACCCTCAAATCTTCTAGGCTATTTGTATGATCATGTCATATAAATATAAGCCCTAAGTAACTAAAAAATTGGCAGGATTACAACATTAAATAAACTCTCAAATTGAAGCCAAACAAATAGGATAGTTGGGAAGTCACCGAGACTTATCTCGAATCCGTGACGTCCCCTACTTCTCCTCCATTGGATTCCTAAAATAACTGTTCCAAATTTGATCCATTCCCAATTGAAATTTCCAAAATCCAATTGTTTGAAAACCTTAAACTTCGAAATTCTTGAGAGAAAAATCACTAATCATTATCGATAGTTTTCTTAAATGATTCCCGTCATCTAAGATGTAATTAACTATAGGGGCTTGCCCTTATAGGGAACTTTAAGAACCCAGGTAATATAAACCCTGCTTAATTCCCTTATATTAAGCTGGGGAACTTGTCTGCTTAAAAAATTGGTTCGCAGACCAAACGGATGTCACAAATCTTCTAGTTTATTTAATCGAGCCCATCATCAAGCGGTGTCTATTCTTTGGGATAGATACACGGTTTGTGGTGTGGTGCTCATTTATATAAACTATTCGGGATGTGAGATAGGTTTAATTTCATATCTTAAAATTTTCAAACATAAAATTATTTTCAAAAATCAAATACTACTTTCCAAAATATATTTATATTTAAATTAAATTTAAAATTTAAAATTCGCCGACAATTTTTGTAGGCGACCCCTTTTCAAAAATACAACACTTAACTTAAAAATATGCCGACAACAAGATGTAAATTAGGATCTTCAGTAGGTGTTCCCCAAAACTGGTTATTTTATAACATCTTGATAATAGTAGGTTTAAGCTTAAATGAATTAGTAGCAACATCAGGATTTTGAATAGTTAAATAAATTTCATCTGCTGTAGGATTAGCATTATCTCTTAATGGTTTTTGTTAATGATCGTTCTCAAATCTATGATTATCTAAGTTGTTCTTTGTTTAAATTTTTAGGTTTTCGTTGTTTTCATATATTTCTAAGAGTAAGTTATAACTCAGGGTTGTAAGGTATTAAACCTTTAGATCCAATAATACTCATAAACAAACACAACTAACACACATTTAAAAATAAGCAATAACACAAATATAAGTTTTATAGATCAAGCAAAAGTTTTTTTTTCAAATACTACTAAACTTATTGTTACCTCTCCCCAGCAACGACGCTAAAAGCTTGATGTAGTGTTTTTGTATTTCAATATAGTTTCTTATAAACACAAGAATACTAACTCTAGTATACGTATCGCACAAGTAATACAAGGCTCTAATGGAGTCTTGGTTCTCAAACCTACGAGAAAAGTGCAAATTTTTTATAGTAGCACTAAAACACAATGCTAAAATATATAAAACTTACTAGTGAAAAGCACAAGTTGACTATGTATAATTACATTGAACTAAGTTTACCGAACTACTTTCTAAACTTCAAAGTAAATTTACTAATTCTAAAAAAAAACTTGACTATTTTATAACTAAAGGTTCAAATTTGAGAAAACATCCTTCCCCTTGCAATGAGTTTATGGTTAGTGAATGATTTAGATTGATGGAAATTGTATTGTGCTAATTAAGAGTATTCCTATTCTATACACTCTTCTGAGTGCATAAATAACATTAGCTAATCCTATGTTTGATCCCTAAGTCCGTGGTTATGCTGAGAGGATACTGGCTCCCACTTCAGAGCTCCCACTTTCCCCTCCTCTGAGGGCTAACTATCACTTTAGTTTCCAAACACTACGACTGAATTGGGGATTTTAGTTTGTCATCCTTAAAATCTCCAATTCTACGGTCAAAAAAGTATGTTTCCCTATTTATTTACACTCAACCCTATGGACTACATTCTAATCCAAAGAATTGAATGTGATTCCCACTTAGTTGTAGAACTCATAGCCCTTTTGGATCTTATGTTTCACTACAAATTTTAACATTTCAATTGGCTAGATCGAAAAGTAAATGAAGACCTGAATGTAAAACCATCACAAGTATTTAACATTTAAAAAGCATATCTAATCTATCTCATCATTTTATCATATCTCATTACAAGGAGAATGACTAAAAAATCTACTCAGAATTTATAAGGAAGATACGAGAAAATATGGATTTTGTATATAAAAGGAAGTTCATACAAACAACGATAAACAAACACAACTTATCTGAAACTCTTCCTCAAAGCAAATCCCTTAAATTTCCTTTGATTCTTTTTCTCGCTTTACAATAACACTCAATTCTCTCTTAGAAAACTAAGGAAGAAGAAATCTCTCACTTTCCTCCCTCTCTTACAACTCTAAAGAAAACCCTTTTACACCTACACAGATTTTCCCTTCTCCTTTTTGGGCCACCATCTAACACACACACACACTCCCTTTTTCTATAATTTAAAGCACTTTAATATAGTGTTGGGACAAATTTCCTAAGAGATGCTCAAGAAACCCTCCAAAAGTGATCCAAATACGTGGAATTTACAAAAAAAATTATGCGTAACCATCCCAGGTGTCGTCGAAGCTGGACTTGGGCGCCATCGGTGCCCTGGCTCTGTCAAATGGCGCCATCGGTACCAGAACGCATTTCTAGATATTTTCTGTCTGGATGAGGGTACCGTCGTCGCCCAGCCTGGTGCAGTCAGCGCCTGGGTCCAATTTTCCAAAAAATTGCCTCATTTAACTCCAAAATTTTCACCTTATGCTTTCTTTTGCTCCAAATGCCAAAAATCAATTCATCTGCAACAAAAATGAAAAATACCCTTCTTTAAAGCGCAATATCACCAAAAATGAGTATAAAATATAGTTGAAAAATCCAACATATTTTTGTTGCATCAATATGTTTAGCCTTCATCATGTCAAGACTAATTAGCAAAGTGATGGTCAATAGATTGAAACCACATTTAGCTATATTAATCACTAAGAATCAATAGGCCTTTATTCAAGGTAGAGGTATCATGTATAATATTTTATTTGCTCAACAGTTAGTGTGTGATCTGGATGTTAAAAATAGAGGTGGTAATCTTATTATTAAATTAGATCTAAAAAAGGATTATGATTCTATTAGTTGGGACTTTATCCTGTAGAAACTCAAAGCTAGAGGATTTCATAGTTCCTTTTACACATTTATTAAGTCCTAGTTGTTAGGAATTACTATCAGGTCATTATTAATAGGCAAGCTTAGGTTAATTTCACTTCTCACGGAGGAATTAAGCAAGAGGATGAACTTTATCCTCTAATTTTCATTCTAGTATTTGACTATCTATCTACGCTACTTGATAATTCTTACAAAAATCACCCTGCTATTCAATATAAGAATAAGCTAAGGTGGGGATATCACATTTTTCCTATGCTGATGTTGTAGTGTTGACCTCATTTTTTATGAGGACCAACCTTTCTTCCTTAGTAGCCTAGGTCCTAGTCATAAGACTTTTCTGTTGACTATCCTAGAGGACTAGTGATGGAGCCATCCCATATAGAAATTCTAGGAACTTCTTGACTCCTCCTATGAAGTCTCACATCAGTGGTCCCAAGCCCTTAGCCTTTAGCTAAGATGGTCAGGACCAACATCTAAAAACTCAATAGTGAGTTCCTATAGGATCAAGATGACCTTAGGGAAACCCTAGGTAGTTTGGTCTTGGTCACACACACACTTAAGCCCACCAAACTCACACACCCTAAACACTAAAATCACTTATGTTTGACCTACCTCCTAATTCCTTTTGAAAACTCATATGGGTCGTCCCAAGCCCATAAATTTTGGAGAATATGGCTAGGAACAACATTTGGAGGATCCAACTTGTGTTCTCTTATGGATCTTATGGTTTTAAGGTTGCTTCATGGCTTGCAGGTTCACCCTACCCAAAATTACCCAGATACCTGTTGACTTCACTTTTGGTTGAGCTCTAGTCTTTCTTTAGAATAGCCTAGGGTCTAGCCATAGGACTCTCCTGGTGACTTTCTTAAAATACTAGTCATGGAACCCCTCCCCATAGAAATTTAAGCTTTTCTCACTTCACTGGGAGTTTTCACATGCTTAAGGCCTAACCTCCAGTTTTTGGGAGGAAGAGACCAAACATAAGGAAGCCCAGGGGAAGTGTCCTATAGGTGGTCAGGCCTTAGGATTTACCTTGGGAGGTCTGGAGTTTACACCACACTTACACTACACACTCACAACCCTAAACAAGGCACATCACCTTTGATCTCATAATTCTTTGGAAACTCATGTAAGTGATTTTCCCAAGTTCTTAGCCCTAGGCTAAGGATTTGGCTAGTACCAACACATAGAGGACAAAATGAGGGTGACCCTTGGCCCATGACCAACCTAAACAATTCCATCTTGCTCACTTTCTACCAATCCAAATTTTCCCAAAACTTCAAATTTCTAACATCTTTGCTCCAAAATATCCAAAATACCCAAGACACCAAGAATACCTAAAATACTGTCAAAACCCTAAAATCCCAAAAAATTTCCAAAATCACCCAAATGACCCATAATTCTCTAAAAATCATTCCAAAATACTTCCTACCACTCAATGTAACCAAAATTACATAAAATTGCTAAATTTCCCAAAAAATTCCTAGAAGGAACAAAATGCCCCTCTCAGCCTAAAAATTCCAAAAATTTCAAAAATTTTAATAAATTCATAAAAACTCCCAACTATTCCCAATTTCATTCCCTTAACTACCACATGACCCAATTTTGCCAATTTAACCCAATTTAACTAAAACCCCCAATTTGACCCATTTAACCCAAAAGTGCCCAAATTAAACCTAATGTCTACCCAATGGATCCCAATCTTGCCCAATTTAAATTCCAAACTTTAATACATCATCTCCAATACCAATCTAAACTAAATCCAAGCCCAATTTGACCCACATTTGAGTTCAATTTCACTTAAAATCTAAAATCTCCAATTTTACCTAAATGACCCAAATCTCCCCAAATAAATCTAACACCAATCCATTTTTCCCCAATTTTAGTTATAGACCTTTCATAACACTCCCCTAAATTGAATTGAACCATCAAATTCCCCCAATTTGAGCCCAAGTTTCACCCAAGTTTCACCCAAATCCACTTGAACTAAGTTTGCTCAATTTTGACCTAAACATGCCATATGCCCAAAATCTCCCAAATTGATTGCCCTATTCCCAAAATTTCCACAAAATTAATGTTGGGAACTCTTCATGACATCACCATATCTTCATGACATCACCATAGACCATTTGAAATCTTTAATTGGCCTTGGACCAAAATCTAGCCTAATCCAAAATCCAAGCTTAGCCAACTTGCCCAAGTTGACCAAAATCCCAAATTCCACTAAATTGACCCCTCAATTGAACTCAAAACCACTCTAAGTCTACATAGAAAGTCTTCATTACAATCATCTACACAAAGTTGCTCAATCATTTGGGCTCAACCCAAGCTCTAACCCAACCTAGACCCAAGTCTAGCCCAAACCCCTAATTTTGAACCCATACACCAATGTGACCAAATCAAACCCAATTTGGCCAATCTAAGACCACTACAGTAGCCAATTGGACCCCTAGGACTGAGCTAGACCCACCTAGCACACTCTAATGAAGCCATGGACCAAAGTCATTTAAATTAGGGGATTTCACCCCATATTTGGCATTAATCAAAACATCTCCACCATCATCACTTGCTATTTAGGGTAAAACATCATTAATCCTCCTCTGGCTCACCTGAACCACCTGGCCACCAGCCCTGGCCCTGCTGATCACCCTAGTGGGTGGAAAATGCTAAAACTGAGAGCCAACCCCTCTCAAACTGAACCTAAACTCACCTCTCAAGCTGTCCAACTCAGATTGGCCATTAGAGCTGATCTGCCATCCACCTAAGCAGATGAATACACCCAAAGCCAAGCCCTGAGCTCAGCCAATTGGAAATGGCTATAAAAACCACCCCTCATGACCAAAATCAAGGTGCTGAAAATTTCCTAACCAAACTCTGCCAAAAATTCACCAGAGCCTCTCAAGACCTCCCTAAGATCATTCCAGCCATTTTCCTTCTCTGATTCCCACTGCCGGAGCTCAATTTCAGATATCAAGTTTTGCCGGAACCAGGGCACATTTCATCACAGCTCCACAGTGCACCAAAGTCCAATTAACTACACCCACACCTTCACGACAGTGAAAGAAGAAGATCCCCCATCAAAGCCCCATCAGAAGGCCTCTGCACCAGACTTCCATCAACACCTAAAATTGGGTCTGGTCGAGTTTGGGTCTAGACAATTCACCAGAACAAAAGGCTCCATCTGGAGATTCATTGGGACCAATCAAAGCTACCACAACAATCTGATTGAGGCCTCCCCTCTCAGACAAAGGTATTGGACTCACTTTTCCTCCCGAGCTTTTCTTCGTCCTCCATAATTTTACACTGTATTTCATACCATATAAACCGTATAAATAGGTTCATATAGGCTAGATGAAGCTCTAGAAGAAAACCCTATGTGATTTGGTTGAGTCTAGCTCGAGATCTTAGGTCTAGAAGGTGGACGGTTTACAGGCTAAGTCAGTTGGGGATAATGAACAGGAGCTGTCGGATCTCACGTGTAATGAATGGAGGGCCAGGATTATGCTGGAAGAACTCTTGATGCATAAATCATGCACCAACTCAGAAGGCCCCGCCCAACAAGAAGGAGACACATATGCTTTCAATCCGCCGTAGGTTTACGTGGTGCTGCCGTGGTTAAGTAGGAAAATATGGATTTTCTGAATAATTTAATTCCCTGAACTTTAAAAATCCATATCTTATTATAAAAAAAATCATAAAAATAAAATAAAATTACCCTCTTGCTCAATGAACAAAGGAGAATAATGTAGAAATTGTTTGAAATTTATTTGAAATTACCCTCTTGTTTGAAATTACCCTCTTGTTTGAAATTGTTGAAAATTAGTAAATTCAATTTGGGGATTTTTCCTATCCTTGAAAAAAATCAGGCAATATGCCCAAGGATAAAAGGATTATCCATGTGAAATTTGTTATTTTTTTAGATTTATAATTAATTCTTAATAGTTAAATTACTCTAGAGAGTAATTAATTAATTAAAAACAAAATATAATTCAATAATTCTCAATTTCATTTTTAAAATTTTCTCCTTTCTTATTTGAATTTAGAGAATTTTTTTTTTAATTTTATGACTTTCTATGCAAAGATATGTATTTTTGATGTTTTTAGGTATTTTTCTCTATTCATTTAAATAAAAAATATTTAATTTTCTATTAATCCAGCTAGGCGCTAGCACAACATCGGAGTCGTTGAAGCGCTAAGTGAGAGGCTCTAATTCATGGGATTTTACTTATGGATGCTAAGGCACTGTGGTTCGGTCTGCTTCATATGAACAGATGCGTGGTTTAGTGCAATCGTGGCCATCCTTTTCTGATACACATACATGGATGACATTGATGCATCATCTCTAAGGGACAATTAACTGAGAACCGTTCATGTTTAGGGCATAAGATCTCGAGGATCTTGCACCAAATTTCATGATTTTTCTTCCTAAAGCTTCATCATGCTTAGACGAACATATTCATATGGTTATGTTGGCATACTGTGATGGTTTCTTCATAAATGTCCAAACCCGAGCTCAAATTTAGTGTTTAAGGCACATACCCAGTCTCAAGAGGTGAGACCTCAATTGAGTTTGGCAGGAACGGTCGTCTAGTCCTTGTGAAGCTTCTACTTAGCTCAATTTGAAGCTAAATCGGAATGAGGTATGTTCTATCTGAAATGGTGTTAGAATGGGTTAGAGGCCTTGGGGTAGCTCAAGTTCAATTGGATTCTCCTTCGTGAGGCTCAGTGAAGTTTTGATAGGGTTTGTGTCAACCTAAAATTTTTTCCTTGTTTTAGAGTGGATTAAAGCTCCCTAGCATATTTCAAAAGTTGAAAGTATAGGGGATTGGTTGCTCTATGAATGAGGAGGATTTTCTCTGTTGAGTGTGTCAAGGTTTAAGAGCTCTTTCTAGGGTGCTCTTCTTGTTGGAAGATCTCATGTATGACCATTGTTTTGCCATGGGAGGCCATGTATGAGCTTGAGCTTAATTGGAGGATGCAGGAGGTGGCACAGGGAGGCTCATGGAGTTTTAAATGATTAAATTCTAGCTATGGATAAAAGCTTCGCCTATTTCCATGGTGGGCTGATCGTGAGCTTGAGGATGGTGAAGAGGGTGGCTAGGGCAAGGCTTTTGCCCTATTGTTTGGGTAGTGAGGAGGATAAGTATTTCAAGAGTGAGTTGGCTTATCCAACCCACCCAGGCTAAATGTGAGATGAGATGGAATCCATGTTAGGTGCCCTATATCCCCCTTCCACATGATGAATTAGATTTTTGTCAAAATTGGTGGCTTCCATGCGTCTCAAGTAGGTTAATAGGTTGATCTTATGCTGGTGGGTGGCTTTAGGTCATGGATATACCCATTAAGGATGAGCTTTAGACCATGGATGGGCTTGGGCTTAGGTTTGGTACATGGGCTTGGGTTATTATTTAAACCTAGACCCAATAAACTTAAATTCCATATTCTTAATTAATTAAATAATTAGTTAAGAAAATAGAAAATTTGTCCATGGGACCCCAAATTGGCCATAATGGTGTAAGGTTAACCATGGTGGTCTAGGGCTGACTAATGGACCAGAGTTAACCAATTAAGTCCTAGGTCGACCAATTAGATCATGGGTTGATCAATTGCCTCATGGGTTGACTAGGATGATTTATTTGGTGAAAGTTTGACCATATGGTTTGACCATTGGGCCAACGAGTTTGATGACATGGTCTAGTATTGACCATGTTGACAAATGGTTGACCATGATGATCAGATTGACCATATGGTAATATGTTGACCATATGGTGATTGGGTCAACAATTGAGTCCATGTGGTGATCATAGGGTCAAATATTGACTAAGTGGTCAACATGATGATCATTAGGTTCAGGGTTGATCAAAATGGTTAATATGGTGACCATAGGGTCCAAGGTTAATCAAAGGGTCATTGTGGTGATCATAGAGTTCAGGGCTGACCAAGTGGTCTATGGGGTGACCATAGAGTCCAGGGTTGACCAAATGGTCAATGGGATGACCATAGGGTCCATGTTTAATTTGTTTAAGGTGTCATTCCATTTTGACATCAATAAAGGAGAAATATTAGGATTTGATCAATTTTTTAGGGTTTGGGGATCCTTTATGGGTTAAAGGAGTCAATGTTAGTAGACCTCCTTCCCAAGGTGGATTAGATGATCATGACAGTTTTAGGTCTTGTAGAAGAATTTGTGGTATACTAAGTTAATGTGGATAACTCAAGACATGTCCTATACAGTTTAGGGTAGATCCTCACATAATTGAGATCAACAAATGGGCCTCTAATTTGCGTGGAATTCTGAATAAGTATGCCGCACATATTGATGCTAAACGAGGTGACCAACATAACCCACAAAATAATCAATTTGTTGCTGACTTTAAAGAAGAAAGTAATTGTTTTGTATTGGGAATTTTAACATTCAGCTCTTAAAGTCTACTGGAGGAAAGAGTGCCACGACTTATAAAGAAGTCAGAGAAAATAGAAAAACTATAGGAAAACCATGATTCCTCATCAGGAGGGCCTTACATACAATAGAATTCCATTTAATGGGGTCTTTTTCCATTGCTGAAATATGTTGAATATCAGTTATGGGAAGGAATGCTGAGAAACATATCATATCCCAAAGAAAAGCTAAAGGAAAGCCATAACTTCGTGTCAGGAAGGTCTTATATCCAATAGCAAGATAGAGAGCAAATTTCATATTCCATTAATGGAGGTCTTATTTCGTTGCTCAAAGATGTTAAATGTCAATTTTGTGAAGGAATGCTAGGAGAATTATATCCTATCCCAAAGAAAAAAAGGCTAAAGGAATGTCATAACACCGTGTCAGGAAGGGCTTATATCGAATAGCAGGAAAGAGAGATAATGCCATATTCCATTGAAGGACGTCTTATACCATCACTTAGATAATGTAAAATGTCAATTTTGGGATGGGAAACTAAGAGACTTGCATCCTATCCTGAAGGAAAAGCTAAAGGAAAGCCATAATTTTGTGTCAGGAAGGTCTAACATCTAATAGCGTAAGAGATGTATGAAAATGCATAAAAGTGGATTTTGTTGTTTCAAACTTTCTATTAAGGCTTTTTTGTTGTTGTTGTTGTAAAATTTCTATTAAGGATTTCATTTTATAAGTTGAGATGTAAATTCTAATGTCATTTTATGAAATTTTGTTTATTTTAATTTATGTCATTTTTAGTTGTAGGTGTTCACTTTGGCATTTCTGGACCTGCATGAGCATTGTCAACAGCTGGGGATTTTATGGTAATAACTATAAGGGTTCCATCTCATTACAAAAGATAATATACATTAGCAAGAGTGTCAATAAAAAGATATTAACAGTACATCATCAAAACGTCACAACCAAAAATGTCATCAAAATGTCTCATAATACACATTATTATCATATTACCATCAGCCATCTTAGCAACCTTAGAAACTGTGAGATTTACCATAGATATCTTGCACTCTAAAATAATATCGAAAATAAGTTTATTAAGTATGTCCCAAATGCTTGGATATTCATGGGGTGATGGTAGTTATACATGTTGCAGTCCCTCAAGCTTCTATATAGGTTGATAACCAATGAGACATTTTTGGGATGCATTCTTCATAGCGTTATCAAGATCTGTTGTCTTCTTATTCCTGGTATGTAATGTTTAGCCATGTTAGCTCCATTTCCTTGCAGGATTAGTACTGATCCGTGTGGGAGGGGAATTTGGTAAGAACTGCAGAATTCTTCTGGTCATATTATCTGGATTTCTTTTCCAAACATTATGGCACATATGTTGAGTAACAATATTGTACAAAAAGACCTTTCAAGGTCATGATGATCTATGTGCAGCAGGATACAATCCCCCACTTCATAGATATTGATGATGCAACTGTTAGGAGTGTAAATGGATGGCATTATGTTTAATTCTACCAAATGCTTGATGATTTGAATAATTATGGTGGGCATTAGATCAACTTGTTCATGTCATAAAATTCCTGGGGGATTTCCATCTCAGTCTTTGGCATAATTATAACAATGTCCATTCTATATGCTTACTCACCCTTTCTGTGTTTCTTTTTATTAGGCTTCAAATATTTCCTTTTTCTTAGATATTTGGCTTGCCCTTAATCACGTGCTTCGATCACATGCTCAACAATGGTTGCTTATTAATCTTCATCGAAGACTTTAGTGACCAGCTGGATACCATCGATTATATTGATCCTTTGGCCGTCAACATTCTTAAAATTTTCAAAGTAATGTCTTCTGATGGTTTGTATGCATTTCTGTTCCTCCTCAGAAATGATCTATCTTTCAGTCAGCTCTTCTGACACTGTGAGGTCAAGCATTGAAACATAGGGGCTTGGTGAAAAGAACGCTTTTTCTATTTCCTCTTCTTGGGGCTCCAAGTTTTCTACCCAAAGAATAGGGTATAATTCTCCTGGTGTATATTCTAAAATAGGGAATTTAAATTCAATAACGTCTTCTTCCATAAGTTATGTATCTTGTTGCCCTTTTCTTTCAAGTCTTTTAAGTCACTTTCTATGATTTCTCTTTTGAGTTCTTGTTAGCCCTAATGTAAATTTAGACGCTCCGGTGATAAATGATTCTACAATCACGTGAGCTGCAGCAACCACAATCAATTTTAGTTTCCCATTATCAATTTTCCTTTTTTGTTTTGTCGTGTTTGCCTTCTCTTTAGTAATATCTTGTCGTTAATATCGAAACTCTAGTACAGTTAGTTTCCTCTTTACCTCTTCTTGATTAACAATGGACAATAGTGGTCCATTATATAACAATTCAACTCATCCAAGGTCAAAATTAAAATGGATTCTTGAACCTCTTTCTATGCATCAGCAGTCCAAGGCCAAACATACACCACTTTGAACAGTGAAAAGAAGCTAGCTGGTCGACATTTTTTCTGCGAGTAAGAGGACAATGTAACATGTCAAAATTGATTTCAATTTTATTTGTTAATGTATAAAATTTCATTTTATAAATATTTTCCTATTTTATTTATTTAAATAAATTATGCTAACGAGCATCTGCTTTAATGAGCAACAAGAAAGTGTCAAAAAGATAGAAGTTTCAGTCATATTATTGAAACAAAATTGAATTCATTTCATTTTTATTATTTTATTTCCCAGTTTACAAATGAGTCACTATATTTTTGTTGCATAATAATATTTTAAATACAACACATTGATTGGGGGTAAAATTCTTTCTCCTTGACAATTGACCAACTAGCAAGATCCTCCAGAATATATATTTTCAATGACATACAAGCCCTCCCATTTCCGTTTGAATTTTCCACTTATTTTTCGCTGAGTTAGGATAGGTCTTCGGAGTATTAAAACCAAATCCCCAATTTGAAATGTTCTCAGATGAAGCAATTTATTGTGGGCTCGTATCATTTTTGCTAGGTGTAGTTCCATATTTTTCTTAGCTTGTAAGCGCTTGCCCTCTAAACATTCAAGTTATTTGAGTCATATCTTTACATTATTCTCTTTTTTTATTTTGTTTTCCAATGCAATACTGAGAGAAGGATGTTGTACATTTAGCGGATGTAAGGCTTCAGACCTATACACTAGAGCAAAAGGTGTTGAACGTGTCGGTGTGCAATAGGTGGTACGATAGGACCATAAAGCTTCTGCTAATTATTCATGACATTGTCTTGGATTGCTAGCTAATGTTTTTCTGAAAATTTGAACCAATGTCTTGTTGATAGCCTCAACTAAATCATTAACTTTGGGGTAGTAAATTTTTGAATTTCTCCAATCTACCCCATGTCTTTAGATGAAATTTATCATTTTTTGTGTTTTCAAAAGCCATTCCATTATCTGAAATAACACTTTGAAGATATCTGAATCAATAAACAATGTGTGTTTTTAAGATGTGGAGGACTTGCTCCACATTGACTTCTAAGAGTGGCGCAGCTTATGCCCATTTGGAGAAATAGTCTGTGGCAACTAGAATGAATCGATGACCTTTAGATGATGAATGGCCTATAGGGCTCTGATACACATAAAATATATATTATTTTTATGCACATTTTGATACATATTTTTTTGATATTGCACTTTAGTGGAATGTATTTTTGTGTTTTTCTTACAGGTATGATTAAAATAAATGATTATGATAAAAAGGAGCAAAAGAGGATCAAATTTGGAGCAAAAATAGGTTATGTGAAAATTTGACCTGTGGCGGCTAAGCACCATATGGTTGGCGCATAGGCGTGACAGTTTAAAAATACTTATTAAATCAAATTTGGCCCATTTTTAAGGGGTGTTTGAAGTAACATTTGGTGATAATTTTCTTAACTTCCCTTGAGCAGCAGATTTGAATGAAGAGATGCATTCTATGGTGGATACATTGAATCTCAACATATTTTGAAGATACACCAAAGCACCTTTTGAAGAATTATATGAATAAAGTCTTATAATTAGAATAGAGTGCTTCTTAGTCTTTATAGAGTCTTCTTTTCACTGTTTAGAGACAGTTAGTTAATTCTTTTTAGTTTAAGAGAGTTTTAAAGGAGAAAGGGGTTGGTGTGAAGCCTTCTTCTCACCAATTTTCTTTCATCCAATTATCTAGTTTTTATTGGAGTCTAAAGTCAGAGTTGGAGTCAACAGAGATGGGCGCCAACCACTGTGGAGCCTTTTGGTGGCAAGCAAAATTTCAGAGGAACTTCTAGAGTCTTGTGGAGAAGATTTTAAAATAAGTATTTATCTTTGTTTTTACATTTGTTTTTAAGTAAAGTTTGTTGTGTTTTCACTATGATTTCTACTTTCAAATCAGGTTGTGTTTGTGTTTTCTCCGTGAGTTCTGAGTAGTTTTCTTTATCTTTTTTCTTTTAAATAGCGAAGTAATTAAATTATGAAAGGAAGTTGTGTGAAGTATATATGTTTAATGTTGGAAGAAGTTGTGTTGATTTATTTGCTTGCACCTAATTTACTTCTTGATTTCGTTAATTAAGATGTTAAAATTTGTTGTGAGATTATGTAAGAACCAATATGGTATTATCTCATTCAACAAGTGGAAAGAATCACATACAATTAAAGGACTTTTGAGTGACATACTAAAGCCCCCAAATTTGGTTTGAGGTGAAAGATTTTGTTATGAGATGTTAGCCCCCAGGTGAAGGGAATAGAGGGAACTCTAGAGTGAGAGCTGGTATCTTCCCTGCCTAACCCATCTACAAAATTTCAAAGCGACAAATTAACCACTTTTCTTTATAAAACCAAGTAAGGGTAAAGAATATAATTGCTCCTATTTGGCACAACACATTTAAATACTTCCACAAAGAAATTCCATTATTATTACTAATTTATTAAAAAAGGAAGAAGATATTTTATTCTCATTGCTTTCATATCATTTAGGAGTCTTATTAATTTTAGTTGCTTGCTTAACTTTTATTAAAAAAACATCAAAAATATTTTTCAAATTAGCTATTTTAAAACATACTTTACAAAATCAATTTAAAAAATAAAAAGTTAATTTTCTTATTTCTTTATATTTTTAGACATTTTCCTATGAGTTCGATATCTCGAGGCTTAGTCAAAAAGTCCTATATTACTTGATAAATGATACGTATACTTGCGTAGATTCCCATATTATAAAACAATTAAAATATATTTCTTATTTGCTTTAGAGTCAATTTTTTGGTGCCATTGTAAAGAAAGAGATATTATCAATGAAAAGAAATATAAAGTGAAAAACGTAAGCGTACCTATCCAGCGGGATCAAGTTTTTAGCGCCGTTGCCAACTAAATTAATTAAAATTTCATATAAAGAAGATTAAGAAAAATCAAAACTTTTACTTTTCTGTGCTTTTGTTAGTGTATTTAATTTTATCTTATTTTATTTTTGTTTATGCGTAGTTTAGGTTTTGAAGGACTTGTGCCTTACGATTCATAATTAGAGAGAACTAACAGAAAATTCAAAAAAATTAAAAATACTGAAAAAGATAAAAATATTCAAGAAATGTCAAATCAAGAAAATCAAAATGTTAACATCCATCAAGAATTCAGACCTTTAAGGGATTATGCTAACCTTACAGTAGATGAACTTTATGGTAGCATTCAACACCCTACTATTGTTACTAATTCATTTGAACTTAACTTGTTATTATCCAAATAGTATCTAATAATCAGTTTGGAGGAGCACCAACTGAAGATCCCAATTTACATCTTGCTAATTTTTTAGAATTTTGTGCTACTTTTAAATATGATGGTGATTCTGATGATGCTATTAGACTTAGACTTCTTCCTATTTCACTGAGGGATAAGGCTAAGATACAGTTAAATTCATCAGCACCTGGATCTATCAGAATTCGGAGTGATTTAGCACAAAAATTTCTTGCTAAATAGTTTCCACCACTAAAGACTGTGAAGCTTAGAAATGATATCACATCTTTTTGTCAGTTTAAAGTGGAATCCATATATGAAGCATGGTAATGATTTAAAGATCTCTTAAGAATGTGTCCACATCATTCTATACCAAATTGGTTAATAATTCAGACTTTTAATAATGGATTAGTTGGATCTCTTAGATCTATTATCGATGCCGCTGGTGGTGGTTCATTGATGTCTAAACAGTTTTCTGATGCTTATGCTTTAATTGAAGAAATGACTACTAACAATTTTCTATGGCCTTCTGAAAGGTTAAATACCAAAAAGGTAGTTAATATTCATGATAATGATGCTTTTGCAATGCTAGCAGATCAAGTTGCTGCAATTTCAAGAAAGATAGACCAGTTTAGAATAAACTTTTCTCAGCTAATTTCCATGATTAAAGAAAAGTCATTATGCCAAATGGTTGAATCTCAAACTTCACCAACATCTTTGAATGCTATAAGTAAGCCTAATAACCAATATTCTAATTATTATAACCTAGGTTGGAAAAACCATCCAAATGTTAACTGAAATAACAATAATCATGGTGGTAATAATCAACAATAGGGGAACAACCAAGTAAACCCATTGGGGAACTGGAACAACCAAGGGAATATTAATTATAGAACAACCTATCCTCCAGGATTTAATAATACTTCACAATTTAAGGAGAAGAAGTTGTCTATAGAAGAAGTGGTGTTACAAATGAGAAATCAATTGCAAAGCCAAGGAGTTACAATCAGAAATATTGAGAATCAATTGGGACAAATTGCTAATTCATTAAGTAATAGATCCCAAGGAACGCTTCCTAGTAATATTGAAGTAAAGCAAAGAGATAAGAATAAAGAGCAAGTAAAACCAATTCAATTGAGAAGTGGAAGAGGGTTGGAAGGTAGAATTCAAAAAGAGATTGAAGTAGAGAAAGAAGAGCTTGAAAAACCAAAAGAGGACGCTCTGAAAGGTTTAGAAAGACCTATTTCTCCACCTATGATTGATTTAGAAATGCCACCACCTTCATTTCCTCAGAGACTTCATCAACAAAAGTTAGATAATCAACTTTCAAAGTTCTTGGAGATATTTAAGAAGCTTAAAATCAACATTCAATTTGCTGAAGCCCTAGAATAAATGCTAAGCTAAGTGAAATTTATGAAGGATATTCTCAGCAGAAAAAGGAATTTCGAAGATAATGAAACTGTTTCACTTAGTGGGGAGTGCATTGCAATAATTAAGTAAAAGCTTCCTAAAAATCTTAAAGATCCTGGTAGTTTCACAATTCCATGTGCGATCAGAGAAAGATTTTATGGAAAAGCTTTTTGTGATTTGGGTGTAAGCATTATCCTTATGCCATTATCAATATTCAAAAGACTGAGATTAGGAGAATTAACCCCTACTACTGTAACTCTACAATTAGTGGATAGTTCGATCACATATCCTAAAGGAGTTATAGAGGATGTTTTGGTGAAAGTGGATCAACTTATCTTTCCTATTGATTTCATTGTACTAGATATGGAGGAAGATAAAGAGATGCCATAATGTTAGGGAGACCTTTCCTAGCCACAGGCAGAGCGATGATAGATGTGCAAAAAGGGGAATTAACAATGAGAGTCAATGATCAAATTGTTACATTTAATATTTCAAAATCAATGAAATATCCTGTAAGAGATAAAGATGATGAATGTTACAGGATGGATGCTATCAGATATTTGAGTGAATGTCATTTCAAACCAGCTTACAAAAGAAAAATTCGAAAGTAAGGAATTGGAACACGAGCAAGAAAAGGAATTTCAACATTCTGAAGAGTTTAATGAGGAAGATGTAAATTCTGTTCATGAAACTTTTGAATTGTTGGGCATGACTGAAAAATATGAATCTTTTGGTCCATCAATTGAAAAACCTTCTGAATAAGATTTAAAGTTGCTTCCTAACCATTTGAAATATGTCTTTTTAGGTGATTCCTCAATTTTGCCAGTTACAATTTTCTCTCAATTAATTGAGAAAGAAGAAAAGAGTTTGCTTGAAAATTTAGAGAAATATAAGAAAGCCTTTGGATGGACAATAGCTGATATTAAAGGAATCAGTCCTTCAATTTGTATGCATAGAATCCTTATGGAGGATAACTGTAAACCTCAGGCTGATCCTCAAAGGAGATTAAACCCTATCATGAAAGAAGTTGTTAAAAATGAAATTTTAAATTTGTTGGATGCTGAAATTATTTGCCCTATTTCAGATAGTGCATGTGTTAGTACTATTCATTGTGTTCCTAAGGAAGAAGGAGTTAGTGTGACTGTTAATTAAAAGAATGAGATTATACCAACAAGATAAGTTACAGGATGGAGAATATGTATTGATTATAGAAAATTAAACCTTGCTACAAGGAAAGACCATTTTCCACTTCCCTGTCTAAATCAGATGTTGGTTAGACTTGTTGGGTATAAATATTTTTGTTTTCTCGATGGATATACTGGTTACCACTAAATATAGATTGCTCCTAAGGATCAAAAGAAAACAACATTTACCAGTCCTTATGGTACATTTGCTTTTAGAAGAATGACCTTCGGTTTATGCAATGCCCCTGCTACATTTTAGAGATTTATGATAGTAATTTTCTGTGACTTAATTGAAAAAGGAATTGAAATTTTTATGGATGACTTTTCAGTGTTTGGAATTTCATTTCATATTTAGAACATCTATCTAAAGTTCTAAAATTCTGTAAAGAAACTAATTTGGTCATTAACTGAGAAAAATGCCAATTTATGGTAGCAGGAGGAATAGTATTAAGACATCATATATTAGAAAATCGTATGGAGGTAGATCCCGCAAAAATTCAAGTGATCTCTAATTTACCTTGCCCTACTAATGTAAGGGGAATTAGAAGTTTTTTAGGACATGCTAAATTCTACAAAAGTTATATAAAAGACTTTTCAAAAATTTCGAAACCGTTATGACGTTTACTAGAAAAGATGTAATCTTTGATTTTGATGATGAATGCTTAAAAACTTTTGAAACATTAACAGAAAAATTAATCACTGCACTAGTTATAGTCTCACCAAATTGGGGAAAAACCTTTTGAATTAATGTGTGATGCTAGTGATTATGCTATTGGAGCTATTTTAGGTCAGAAATAATGTAAGATTTTCAAAGTAATTAACATGGGAGTAAAACTCTTAATGAAGCTCAAATTTATTATACCACTACTGAGAAAGAGTTATTAGCTATTTTATTTGCTTTTGATAAATTCAGATCATATTTAACTAGAACTAAATGTGTGGTTCATACTGATCATTCAACTATTAAATATTTAATGAAAAAAGGGTGT